>MU692856.1:94530-138846 GCA_026770625.1 Nicotiana glauca
ATTTTCCTACTTCAGGAGGAAATTTCAATTGTATTAATTCTTTAGGAGCAAATTTAAAATAAGAAATATTGAGTATATATTCTCTCAATTATATTATCTCTTCTGGAGGTGAATTGTAATATATTTACATCAAGAGCGCATTCATATTTACCAGATTTATTAATATTATCACATTCACTTCAGGGAATGGATTATTATTATCAAAAGTTCTCATCCTTCAGGAAAATCGAACATAATTATCTGAATGCGCATTAATCACATCAAATTGTGATGCCTCAACCTCTTTTAAAATATTTACTACTTCAGGAGCAAATCGTGGTGTGCATTTAATATAGAGAATATTTATGTAGATTATCTTCAATTGTAACCATATAAAGCCTAAATTATCACTTCTGGTGGTCATAGGTATATACCACTTCTGGTGGTTAACAAAATATAGTTACAATGTGATATACGAAATATAACCACTTCTAGTAGTTGTATATTTCTTGTAAACTCTGCTAGAGTTTAAGTTGATCTAATAATGTTATCCATATTCTTCAAAATGACATAAATAAAATATATTATAGTAAACATCATTATCAAAGCATAATTTTTATTTATGTATAACAAATAACAAAAATTAAAATATTTACATTTCTATAGATTTACCACCGATTATATGGCTTGTTTCTCCTTCTGGGAGTGCAAAGTAATCAGCTACATCCAAATGCATGAAGTCTAAATTATCTTCAGAAATAAAATTTGCTTCACCATTTTTCTCTGAATTCTTTAGGGAGGCTTGATAAAGCTCAACCAGGTGCTTTGGCGTATGACACGTACATGACCAGTGCCCTTTTCCTACACATCTATAGCATGCACTTTCTGCATTTGGTGCTTGCACCGCTTCATGCTTTTGTTCCTTCCTTTTCCACTGCTGGTGGAGAGGAGGGTTCTTTGGTGCATTATTATTACCATAATTAGATTTTCTTCCCCGACCACGGCCATGACCACAACTGGAGCCACGACGTCTTCCACGTCTAGCTTGGTGGAAGTTCGTCTCATTCACTTCAGGGAATGGACAAGAACCAGTAGGTCGGCTTTCATGGTTTTTCATTAATAGCCCATTATGTTGCTCGGCTACAAGAAGATGTGAGATAAGTTCAGAATACTTTTTAAATCCCATCTCTCGATATTGCTGCTGCAGGAGCATATTCGAGGCATGAAAAGTGGTGAAAGTTTTCTCCAACATATCATGATCAGTCATATTATCACCACATAATTTTAATTGGGAAATAATTCTGAACATAGCAGAATTATACTCACTAATAGATTTAAAATCTTGTAGCCTTAGATGAGTCCAATCATAACGTGCATGTGGAAGAACGACCATCTTCAGGTGGTCATATCTATCTTTCAATTTATTCCACAATATGACTGGATCTTTAACAGTAAGATATTTTATTTTCAGGCCCTCATCAAGGTGATGGCGTAGGAATATCATTGCTTTGGCACAGTCTTGGATTGATGCCTGATTTTTATCCTTGATGGTGTCTGCCATACCCATCGCATCAAGATGAATTTCAGCATCAAGCACCCAAGACATGTAGCTTTTGCCCGATATATCCAGGGCTACAAATTCAAGTTTAGAAAGATTTGACATTATATAGAAAAAGAAAGTTCGTACCTCAATACTTTCAAAGTATTTACTCGAGATGGCAGAGTCTCGTGCTGATAACGTATTATAAAATAAACACTGTAATGTAAAGACAGGTATAGAGAGAAACTGATATATTATTCGAATTCAAAATGATGTACATAATGAACTGAAAACTCTTCTATTTATATAAGAAAGGAAGCTGTTGTGTAAGCTGCTACTGCAAGCTGGTGTGTAAGTTGCTACAAGCTGGTGTGTAAGCTGCTACTATATCCGATATTGATAATCTTATACTAAGAGTAATGTTTATCCATAACGGAGTACTGAAAGGAGAAGCTCATTATACCCGGTATGGATAATCTTCTACCGCGGGTAGTATTTATCCATAACGGAGTATCGAAAGGATAAACTTATTATACTCGGTATGGATAATCTTCTATCGGGGGTAATGTTTGTCCATAACCGGATACTGAAAGGATAAACTTATTATACCCGGTATGGATAATCTTCTACCCGGGGTAATGTTTATCCATAACCGGCTACTGAAAGGATAAACTTATTATACCCGGTATGGATAATCTTCTACCGGGGAAAATATTTATCCATAACCGGGTATCGAAGTGATAAGCTTCTTCAGGAGGCTTATTTCCAACAGAGTACTAAATAGATAAAAATATTTACGGCGGAATCCCATATGGATAAGCTTCTTCAGGAAGCTTATTTACAACGGAGTATGAACATCCATAATATAATATATTTATAACATTACGTACATTCATATTATATTTCATGATTATTCCTTTTTTCTCTTCATTGTTTTTTTATGCACCAAACCTCAAAAGTCGCTATTTCGAATAATTCGAAATCACATCGAAAAACTCTACTAATGGAAAGTAAAATGCTTCCTATCGATAATTTTTTATTCTCAGGAGTCTTGAACTCGAGATTCTTGCTTTTCTTAGATTATATATTATAACATTGATGAACCTAAGAATACTAGGTCCGAAACGTAAAGTTTATGCTAATAAGAATTGTGGTGGAGTGGTAAGTACTCCTTCATCCTTAATTAGAGATCTCGGGTTCGAACCTTGAGTATGACGTCGTCTCTGTTAGGGAGTGCTTTAACCACCCTCACCCCCACCCCCACCCCACCCCCAAGTGTGAAACTTCTCGGTGTGAATCCAAATTTTGTCGGGCCTGGACGAGAAACCAAAAATAAGGTAAAGTTTACGAATTGGCTCAATGTGTAAATGGGCAACCGAGTTGGAGGTCTAATAGGTCAGTGAATGCTGCGGATCCATAATTAGGACGCGGCATACGCCATGAGCTAGCCTTGACCACCATCTTTTATCAAGTCACGACATACGTTTGACCATTCAAAGATTGACATTTTATTAGAGTTAGAAATTTTTTGTGCCATGATAAGATCGAGGTTATCATCTAGTTCGAAAATGATATAATATATACTTTTGGATGCTCGGATTTCTGCCCTGATGATACAAGTTCGATAAAAATTTCTTTCTCTATAGCTAAGATCATTAGTGTTGATGTCATGAATATGTAACGATAATGTAAAAGGTCCATCCAGGGTGAAGTTAATCCGAGTACAAGTTCAATCGAATCCAATAGCTTTTATTCAAACACTATATTTGTATTAAAAAATTTATTAAATATATAAATAATAAAACAAAATTCATTTAATACTTAAAATCGTCATTCCAAAATTCGGAACCATAAATTAAAATCCTAGCTCCATCTTTAAGTTTGTCATATTGAGATCAGGATGGTTTATTAGACTGTGCATAAATCCTACTACGATGTCGTCATATGACACGGTAGCAAATGGCAATTGACAAGAACTTGTGCACACTCAATATTTGTGACGATATGCTAAATTATTGTGAAAATATACATACTAGTCATGGTTCAAATATAAAAATTTGTCTAAAATACGCACATCATAACTACGAGTCATTTGGTTTGCATAACTACTATCCTAATTTCTTTAAGCTATCCCCCAGGATTTTATTCAATTAGCCATATCTAGCCAAACTTATACTTTTCCAGAGTCAAACTCACCTAAATGGAGTGAAACAGTGATAGGCCTATGAGCTAAAAGCACCAAACGTTTGGGCTAGATAAAGGGTACTAGACTTATGGGACTGGACCAAGTCCATTCTTTGTTTCATTTGGAGCCAAATGGGCCTATCACTTAACTGAAACAACAAAATTGAAAACACCAACTTAACCCGTCATTATTATAGTAGGGAGCTCATACCAATATAACCCGCCCAAATCGCCCAACGTTCGGCACAGGGAGAAATTCAAAAATAGCCAAGATTTATAATTGGTCGTTCAAAATAGTCAGTTTCAAAATTAATCAAAATTTAGCCACTTTTCATATAAAGATAAATCTGAGCGAAAACACTGTCCAAAACCCGAAAAATACGCCAGTATATCATACTGAAATTCCAGCATAAGTATGCTTGAACTCTAGCATATTATGCTGGAGTTCCAACATACTTATCCTGGAACTCCAGCATAATATACTGGAGTTCCAGCAAGTATAATTGTCCAGTATAATATACTGGAGTTTGGAGCACCGGTGCTGCAGTCTCCAGTATATTATACTGGAGTCAGCAAAGAATACCGGTTCAGCATAATATGCTGGAGTTCATACACAGGTGCACCACCACCAACAACAACAACAATAACAACCCAGTATAATCCCACTTAATGGGGGTTGGGGAGGATAGTGTGTACGCAGACCTTACCCCTACCCTGGGGTAGAGAGGCTGTTTCCAAATAGACCCTCGGCATCCTTCCCTCCAAGAACTTCCCATCTTGCTCTTGGGGAGACTCGAACTCACAACCTCTTGGTTGGAAGTGGAGGTTGCTTACTATCAGAGCAACCCCTCTTGTCTACACACAGGTGCACCGAACTCTAGTATATTATGTTGGACCGGTCTCTGTTGCAGCAAAATAGTGGCTATTTTTCATTGACTTCGTAAATGCTGGCTATTTTTGAATGACCAGTCCGAAAATTGGCTATACCGTGCTATTTTTATTTCATTGACCCGCCCGTTTATTGAATTCAACCCATCTTAACGGGACAAGTGAACAGCTGGTCATCTCAGATATGCTATTTAGAGATTAGTCATTAATTATTTTATCCTGAAAATTTAAACTAAAATTTTTAATTTCAATACAATTCAAGACTTTTTTATCCAAAAATTTAAACTGAAAAACAACAATTTAGGACGCACTGGCTACTTCTTAAATAACAGCCCTTTAAAGTGACTATCTGGTGTCATTTCTAGCATCTTGACCTATTTCATATTAGCTCATCTAAAGTTGAGAAAATGACCATTTATAGCCTCCCAAGTTTTTTCCCATTGACACGAAATGGCCTTCCGGCAAACATATTACATCTAAACATCTAATAGCTCGAAATATCTGTTTGGTATATTTTTTGTATAGTGACAGCCTATTTGGATATTTTTATATAGTGACAGTCTATTTTGTATATGTTTTTGTTTGTATATTTTTGGTATAATGGCAATCTACTTAGCATATATTTTGTATAGTGACAGTCTATTTTGTATAAATTTTATATAGTGACAGTCTATTGTATATAAATTATATAGTGGCAGTCTATTTAATATATTTTTACATAGTGGCAGTCTATTTTGAATATATTTTATATAATGATAGTCTATTTAGTACTCCCTCCATTTCAATTTATGTGAACCCATTTGACTGGCCACGAAGTTTAAGAAAAGAAAAGACTTTTAAACTTGTGGTGTAAAATGAGGCACATATATTTTGTGTGGCTATAAATCATTGCATAAAGGTAAATTGTTTCCAAATTAGGAAAAAGGTCATTCTTTTTGGCACGGACCAAAAAGAAAATAGGTTCATATAAATTGAAACAGAGGGAGTATATTTTTTGTATAATGACAGACTATTTTTGTATATATTTTGTATAGTGATAGTCTATTATATAAATTATATAGTGATAGTCTATTTTGTATAATTTTTGTATGGTTAGATTATTTTGTATATATTTTGTAATATACCAATATTCAAAGAAACGCTCTCCAGTCTAATACATAGTCTAAAAATGTAAGATATGGGGTCTACCTCTACATTGGTCAAATTTTTGGACTACTACTTGATTTGGAGTGATTTTTTTTTCTTGTCTTTAAGTTTAAGGTTTTCAAGAATTGAATACAAGATTTGTCAAATCTCAGCAGTTGTAGTGCATATATACATGTACTAAGGAATGGGATTTAGTGAAGGATAGAGGCATTAGGAGGCAAAAAAAACTCTCCTCGCCTACTAAATTTGAACAAAAGGTTTATTGTAATGAAACAATAAAGAAGAATATTGCAAAGAAAGAGAGAGAAAGAGGGAATTCTTATTGCTTTTAGATGAATTACAATGGAATATGACCCCTCTATTTATAGGGAAAGAGTGACTTAGTCACCAAGTAAAATTCCTAAAATCTCTCTAAAATATAGACATTCACCTTAAATAAAACTCTATCTATAACACTGCCCCTGGAATGTCTATTCAACAGATAATGTACCTCGTTAAAACCTTAACTAAATTAAAACACAGTAGGAAAAAAATTCTAGTAAAGGCAAAAGAGTACACATATTTAATAATACGTCTTTTGATTGCCTCATTAAAAACCTTGCAAGGAAATCCAATGAGACGAAACTTTGTAAGGAAAAAATATTGCAACGCCTATTAACTCCCCCTGATGAGAACATCAATACATATCCTTGAGTCTTCGCATCCCGATCTTGTACACTAGCTTCTTGAAGGTTGATGTAGTTAGATATTTTGTGAACAAATCAGCCATATTATCATTTGAATGAATCTATTGCACATTAATATCACCATTCTTTTTAAGATCATGTGTGAAAAATAACTTTGGTGAAACGTGTTTTGTCCTATCTCCTTTTATGAATCCTCCCTTCAATTGCGCTATGCATGTTGCATTGTCTTCATGCGAAATCGTAGGTAGTTTGTCGCACTTCAAACCACATTTGTCTCGAATAAAATGCATTATAGACCTCAACCATACACATTCTCGTCTTGCTTCATGAATACCAATTATCTCGGCATGATTAGATGAAGTAGCCATGCTTGATTTCTTAGTTGATCGCCAAGATATTGCAGTGCCTCCATATGTAAACACATAGCCTGTTTGAGATCGAGCCTTATGTGGGTCACATAAATACACAACATCGGTATAACCAACAAGATCGGAGCTGCAATTATTGCCATAAAATAAGCTCATATCAGTAGTCCCTTTTAGATACCGCAATATGTGTATGATTCCATTCCAATGTCTCCTTGTAGAAGCAAAGTTATATCTTGCAAAAATATTAACTGAAAAAGTTATGTAAGGCTTTGTTGTATTAGCAAGATACATTGATGCACCAATTGCACTAAGATATGATACTTCAGGACCAAGTAGCTCTTCATTCTTTTTTTTGAGGTCGGAATGGCTCCTTATTTACATCAAGTGATCAAACAACCATCGGAGTACTTAATGGATGTGCTACATCCTCGTAAAATTATTTTAATACCTTTTATACATAGGTAGATTGATGAACGAAAACTTCGTTTTCCAAATGTTCAATTTGTAAACCGAGACATAATTTTATCTTTTCGAGATCTTTCATCTCGAATTCCTCTTTTATATAATCAATTTCCTTTTGGAGTTCTATAGGAGTTCCAATAAGGTTTATGTCATCAACATATACGGCAAGTACAACAAATTCCGATGTTATTTTCTTTATGAAAACACATGAGCAAATGACATCATTTATATAATCTTCCTTGAATAAATACTCAATAAGACGATTATACCACATTCGTCCTGATTGCTTTAAACCATACAAACATCTTTGCAATTGATTGAAAATATTTCTCGGGACTTTGAATTATATGCGTTAGGCATTTTAAATCCCTCGAGAATTTTCATGTATATCTCATTATCAAGTGAGACATAAAGATAGGCAGTAACTACTTACATTAAATGCATGTCAAGCTTTTCATGGACAACAAAACTAATGAGATAACAGAATGTTATAGCATCCATAACGGGTGAATATGTCTCTTCATAATCGATGCCGTGCGAAAATCCTTATGCAACAAGTCATTCCTTATATCTTTGTACCTCATTTTTCTTATTTCTCTTACGTAGAAAGACCCATTTATAGGCAACAGGCTTACCACCATTAGGTGTTAGGACTACATGCCCAAAAACTTTACGTTTTTCAAGTGAATTCAACTCTGATTGGATTGTTTCTTGCCATTGTAGCCAATCAAGTCTTTGTCGACATTCTACAACAGATTGAGGTTCAAAATCCTCACTATCTTGCATAATTTAGATGCAACATTATATGCAAAGACATAATCCACCGCTATATCCAATCGATTCAAATTTATCTCAATATCTATTGGATTATTGATAGTTCCTTATTTTTCTTGAGTCTCAGGCTCAGTGATTTCCTCATAAATATCAGGATTAGTTAAATTGTGGATTTCTTCATGAGACTCTTTCATCCTTAGAACCCAATGGTCTGCCATATTTTAGGCGTGCTTTTGACTCATTAACTATGACACTAGAAGATTGTCCAATGGGGACATCAATCCAGATTGAAATATTCTCTGCAGGGATATACAATTTTGTTATCCTTTTTAGATCCGTAAATGCGTCTGGAATTTGATTTGCTATTCTCTGCAAATGAATAAACTTTTTCACCTCTTTTTCACAAATAGAGGTACGTGGATCAAGAAGAGACAATGGTGAATTTTTTTTATAAAATTTCCCGTTTGGTTTCACCAATTTCTCCCCTTAATTTTGGGAAAAATATCTTATCGAATCGACAGTCTGCAATCAAGCAGTGAACAAATCCCCGTTAATGTTTTGAAGTAGCCAATAATGGAGGGCAATTCAAACCCAAGCAATATTCCTAATCTTTTTTGGGGACCTATTTTGGTGCGATATGGTGGTGCTACAGGCACATATACTGCGCATCCAAAAATTCTTAAATGGGATACACTGCATGCAAAATGGTATGACCCCAAACAGAAGTGGGTAACTTCATTTTCATAAGTAACGATCTTGCTATCAATTGTAGACGTTTAATCAAAGGCTGTGCAAGGCTATTTTGAGTGTGAACATGAGCTACAGGATGTTCCACTTTTATCCTAATTTATAAGCAATAATCATTAAATGCTTGAGATAAAAACTCAACAGCATTATCAAGTCTAATGGACTTAATTGGATTATCAGAGAATTGTGCTCGTAATCAAATTATTTGTGCCATTAGTTTTCCAAAAGCAAGGTTGCTAGATGACAATAGACACACAAGATACCATCTAGAAGATGCATCTATTAAGACCATAAAATATATAAACGACCCACGGGGTGGGTTAATAGGTCCACAAATGTCCCCTTGTATACGTTCCAAAAACGCAGGGGGCTCAATCCCAACCTTTTTTGGTGATGGTCTAATAATTAACTTGTCTTGATAACAAAAAGTGCAAGAAAATTTATTATTTAAAATAATCTTTAAATTCATTAATGGATGCCCATATGAGTTTTCTATAATTCGTCTCATCATTATTAATCCAGGGTATCCCAATCGATCATGCCAAAGTACAAAATATTGGAATCAGTAACCTTTTGGTTTACGATAGAATGTGCCTCGATTGCACTAATTCTTTTCCAATACAGGCCACGGGATAAAGATGAGAACTTCTCAATAATACTCTTCTGGCCAGTGTCACGACCCAGAGTTTCCACCCTCGGGAGTCGTGATGTTGCCTATTAGTGAAAGCTAGGCAAGCCAACCATTTGAGTTTTTTTTTTTTACCTTTTCCCAGTTTTAAGACTTTAACAATTACGAGACAACATTAAAAGAGAAAGCGGAAGACTAAATTGTAATATATTAATAAAGATGCCAATATCAATTCATACATAAACTACCCAAGATTGGTGCCACAACTTCACAAACGGTCTAGGAATGCTACAAACAAGGTCTTAAAAATAGATACAATATTTTTTCTGAAATACGTAAATAAAACAGGATGAAAGGATAGAGGGAGACTCTAGGGCCTGTGGACACCTGCAGGACTACCTTGGATCTCTGTATGGACTAAAGGCAGCCACCCAAAGCTAAGGTCCGTAAGTTCCAATATTAGGATCTACACAAAGAGTGCAGAGTGTAGTATCAGCACAACCAACCTCATATGCTAGTAAGTGCCTAGCCTAACCTCGGCGAAGTAGTGACAAGGCTAGGACCAGACTACCAAATAAACCTGTGCAGTTATTTCATATACAGCATAAAGATAGTAGCAGGTATGGACAGTTAAGGATGGGAGGGGGAAACATACTGCGGGGAAACATCAAGTGATAACAGAGGGATAGCAGGAAAATATGATGAACACCATAACTCAATTATCAACAACAATCAGAAATCAAACAAGTGCACGACATCACCCTTCGTGCTTTTGCTCTCGTCCTCACCATAAAATAAACATAAACTCCACAGAATCATCCTTCGTGCTTTTACTCTCAACCTCACCATAACATAAATATAAACTGCACGACATCACCCTTCGTGCTTTACATCTTCCTCACTTTACACGGCATTACCCTTCGTGCTTTAACACTCTCTCACCAAAATAATATACGACATCACCCTTCGTGCTTTAACACTTTTCTTCACCCAAACAACAATCACAAGCAATAGGGCCACGAAATAAATATAATTACAATAACATCCCGGCAACGGAACAATAATTCAACAATCAAATCCCGGCAGGGGAACAATTTCAAATGCATCAACATCCCGACAAGGGAGATAAAATAATAATTTTCTTCTCTTTTTTACTTTTATTTCACAACTCACTTCACAACTTGAGCCAATGCTCTATAAGGTTCAATTTTCAATTACACTTTCACAATTCATTATACAACTTGAGCCAACGCTCCTCAATGTTCAAATATCACTATTACTTCCACAAAATTTGCCGAACAATAGAAATCATCACCAAAAAAAGGCATGAACCATACAAACGGAGTCATAATAATCATAATATAAGACTCACGGGCATGCTTGACACCAATGAATAGATACTCGTCACCATGCCTATACGTCGCACTCAACAAATAACACATAGCAAATAGGACACAACTCATAATCCCTCAAGCTAAGGTTAGACCAAACACTTACCTCGATGCCACGAACACAATTAAAGCCTCAACTACTGGTTTACCTCTTGATTCCACCACCAACACGCTTGTATCTAGCCATAAGTTACTTAACTATATCAATAAATGCTAAATGAATCAATTCTAATGCATGGAAATAAGTTTTCTAAAGTTTTCCCCAAAAAGTCAAAAATCGACCTGGGCTCGCTTGGTCCAAACCCGAAATTCGGATCAAAACCCGATTACCCATTCACCACCGAGCCCAGATATATAATTGGTTTTGGAATCCAACCTCAATTCAAGGTCTGAATCCCCAAATTTCAATATTCTTAGGTTTTACCCAAAATTCTCAATTCTACCATGAAAATCCTAGATTCTAGGATGAAATCTTGTAAAAAAAAGTTAAGGAGTGAAAGAATAAGTTTAAAATCACTTACTAGTGTTGGGGAAGAAAGATTGTTTGAAAAATCGCCTCTTATGTTTTTGGGGTTTTTAAAAGTGAGAAATATCTGAAAGTACTGTTTAAATATACTCCTCTCAGACCCTCTCCGCGGACCGCACAAAAAGGACTGCGGCCGCGGACTCCACCGAAGACCGTACAAA
The DNA here is from genome assembly GCA_026770625.1 of Nicotiana glauca. Taxonomy (NCBI): domain Eukaryota; kingdom Viridiplantae; phylum Streptophyta; class Magnoliopsida; order Solanales; family Solanaceae; genus Nicotiana; species Nicotiana glauca. The sequence goes on from MU692856.1 coordinate 106,011, forward strand.
ATCGAGCACGGCCGCACAAGGAAGCCTTGCCCCACCGCGGACCGCACAATTCCCCCTACTGTCGCGAAGTCCCCACCGCGGCCGCAAGAAACCATTGAGGACCGTGCAGTTGGGTTCAAAGACCTGCAACTTTCTCTGAACCTGCAATAGCTATGTTCTAAGTCTAAACATCTCAGAACCTATCCAAAAGTCACCCGAGCCCTCGGGACTCCAAACTAAATATGCATACTAACTCAAAAAATCATATGGACCTACTCGTGCGATCACATTATCAAAATAACATGTAAGACCATGAATTAAACCTCAAAACTCATCATTTTTATCAAGAACACTTAAGTTCATAACTCTTCAACCGGAAGTCCAACTCACGTCCAATAAACTCCATTTTTCACCAAATTTCACAGTTATCATTTAAATACTATAACAAGTTTGTACCGAGCTCCGAAACCAAAATACGGGCCCGATACCAATGGTTTCAAACATTAATTCTTTTCTTTATTTCTTAGATAATTCAGCAAAATAATTTCTTTCAAAAATTGATTTGTAAGGCTTGGGACCTCGGAATTCATTTCTGGGTATATGCCCAAGTCCTATATTTTACTGCGAATCTCCCGGGATTGTCGAAATACGGATCCGAATTCGTTTGCTCAAAACATTGACCAAAGTCAACCGTATTCAAATTTTAATACTAGAAGTTTCAATTTCTCATATTTTCACATAGAAGGCTTTTCGGATATAGTTCAGAAATATGCACGCAAGTCGAGGTTAGGTAAAAGAGGGGTTTTAAGGCCTCGGGACACTAAATTTATTTAAAACACAAGTGATGACCTTTTGGGTCATCACATTGTCCACCTCTAAACCAACCGTTCATCTCGAACGGACATAAGAAGGAAGTACCTGAGTCGGGAAAAAGATGGGATAATGGCTTCGCATATCGGACTCGGACTCCCAGGTCGATGCTTCAGCAGACTGACCTCTCCACTAAACATGAACAGAAGGGAAACTCTTTGATCTCAACTGACGAACGTACCGATCTAGAATAGCTACTGTCTTCTCCTTATATTACAAGTCCTTGTCCAACTAGACAATGCTGAAGTCCAACGCGTGGGATGGATCGTCATGATAATTCCGAAGCATGGACACATGAAACATTGGATGCACGACTGATAAACTCGACTGCAACGCAAGTCTGTAAGCCACCTCTCCCACTCATCAAGAATATCAAACGGGCCAATGAACCTAGGGCTAAGCTTGCCCTTCTTTCCAAATCTCATCACACCCTTTATTGGCTGCACCCGGAGCAATACCCGCTCACTGACCATGAATCTCAAATCACGAACCTTACGGTAAGCATAGCTATTTTGCTTGGACTGAGCTGTACGGAGCCTATCCTGAATGATTCTGACCTTTTCCAAGGCATCCTGTACTAGATCTGTACCCAACAATCGAGCCTCTCCGAACTCAAACCATCCCACTGACGAATGACACCGCCTACCATATAAAGCCTCAAAAAGAGCCAGCTACATACTTCACTGGTAGTTGTTGTTGTAGGCAAACTCCGCTAAAGGCAAAAATTGATCCTACGAGCCTCCAAAGTCAATGACACAAGCTCGGAGCATATCCTCCACAATTTGAATAGTACGCTCGGACTGCCTATCTATCTGAGGATGAAATGTTGTGCTTAACTCAACCCGCGTGCCCAACTTATGCTGAACTGCTCTCTAGAAATGCGAGGTATACCTCGATCAGAATTGAAAGACACGGGCACATGATAAAGACGAACAATCTCCCAGATATAGATCTCAGCTAACCTCTCGGAAGGATATGAGACTGCCACAGGAATGAAGTATGCTGACTTGGTCATCCTTTCAACAATAACCCACACTGTATCAAACTTCCTGTGAGTTCGTAGGAGTCCAACAACAAAGTCCATAGCGATACGCTCCCACTTCCACTCAGGAATCTCAATCTTCTAGAATAGACCACCGCGTCTCTGATGCTCGTACTTAACTTGATAGCAATTCAAATAGCATGCCACATATGTAATAATGTACTTATTCATTCTCCTCTACCAATAATGCTGCCGTAAATTCTAATACATCTTAGCTGCACCAGGATGATAGAGTACCGGGAACTATAGGCCTCTTCTAAAGTCAACTCCCGGAGCCCATCCATATTAGGCACACAAACCCAAACCTGCAGCCTCAAAACACCATCATCTCTTAATGTAACCTGCTTGGCACCTTTGTGCTGCACCGTGTCTCTAAGGACACACAAATGGACATCATCATACTATCGATCTCGGATACGCTCCAATAAGGAAGAGCGAGCGATGGTGCAATCTAATACACAGCTGGGCTCAGAAACTTCCAACATCACAAATTGATTGGCTAAAGCTTGAACATCCAAAGCAAGCGGCCTCGCACCGATCTAAAAATACGCAAGACTGCCCATACTAGCTGACTTCCTACTCAAGGCATCGGCCACCACATTGGCCTTTCCTAAATGATATAAGATGGTGATATTGTAGTCTTTCAACAGCTCCAACCACCTTCTTTTCCTCAAATTGTGATGACCCGACCCGTCGTCTCATGTGTTACTGCCCCGTTTTCCCCGTTATTGCTTCTTCATGTTTCATTATCGACATCGGTTGTGTTAGAGTTGAATTGGATTGGTTTTGATAGGAAATAAGACACTTAGTCTCTTTGAGGAAGACTTGGTTTGGAAAAGTCAACCGGACATTGACTTATGAGTTAGAGGGCTCATATGTTAATTTCGGTGATTCAGTTAGCTTCGGGGGGTGATTTTTGACTTAGGAATATGATCGAAAGTGATTTTGGAGGTCCGGTGTAGAATAGGGCTTGAATTGGCGAAGTTAGTATTTTAGCGAATTCCGGTTGATAGGTGAGATTTTGATCCGAGGGTTAGAATGGAATTTCAAGAGTTGAAGTAGCTTTGTTAGGTGATTTTGGATATGTGTGCAAAATTTCAGGTCATTCGGAGGTGTTTTAGTCGAGTTTTTGAACGAATGCGTAACTCGGACGTTTTTGAGAAACTTAGGCTTGAATCCGATGTGATTTGATGGTTTTAGCATTGTTTGATGTGTTTTGAGGATTGTAACAAGTTTGAATGGGGTTTTAGGATGTGTCGGTGTTTTTGGTTGAGGTCCTGGGGACATCAGGGTGAGTTCGGGTGGTCAAAAGGGGAGTTTTGGAATTTCATATTGCTGAAGGTGTGCTGCTTCTGGTATTCTCGCTTCTGCGAGTCTTGGACCGCAGAAGCAGAGGTGCTTAAGCGAAGATCTTGGTCGCAAAAGCGGTCCTTGGTTAGGTAGAGCAGTTCCGTAAAAGCGGAACAATAGTCACATCAGCGGTCCGCAGGAGCGGACGGTTAACCGCAGAAGCGGTTTTGGTCAGTAAGAGGGAGTCCCATAGAAGCGGAATTTGAACTGCAAAAGCGGCTTTGGAATTTTAATGAGAATCCGCATAAGTTGAAATTTTGGCCGCAGAAGCGGTCCCACATAAGCGAAAGCGGGACCGCAGAAGCGAAAGTCGACTGGGCAGAAGGGTTTAAATGTTATATTTCATCCGCGAGCATGGGGCATTTTTCACCATTGTTGAGCGACCTTGAGAGCTTTGGGCGAGTATTTTTTAGTATTTTGACTGGGAATCGATTGGAGGTGAGTCCCTTGGCCTAATTATTCAAGTTTATGGTAGAATTAACATGTAAATTGGTGGAAATTCATCAAAAGGGGGTAAGTTAGGGCTTGAGAAATCATAAGTTAAAAATGGAATTTGGAGGGACAAATGGACTCTGATTTTGGTAAATTTGATATGTATAGACTCGCGGCGAGACGAGAAATCCAGTGATGTAAATTTTGTAATTTTTCGAGAAGTGGGCCCGGGGCTCGGGTTTTGCCAACTTCGTGATTTTTGATGCTTTTTGAGTCTCTTCTATTATGTTATGTTTCTTTGGCCTATTGTAATGTATTCCTTGTGGTTTTGATCAGATTCAACGCGCGAGGAGGTTGATTCGAGAGGAAAAGGCATAGCGAGCTAGATTTGTGGCCAGCTTGAGGTGAGTAATAGATGTAGATGATGACCTGAGGGTTTGAAACCCCGAAATATCACATCATAACGCTATATTGAGGCGAGACATGTACTCTATGATGAGTGCGGGGTCGTTTGTGATTGGGAATTGTGACTTAGTCCATCCCGAGTGATGTTTATGCTGTGTTCTTGACTAGAGATCGTTTGGTAATCATCCTACTTGGATTTTATGGATATATTTGGGCTTTGTGCCGATCATTTGAATCCTTCAGGGATTATTATCATTGATTCCATATCACTTGGCATGTTGAATGATTTCAGTCCTGAGTTTAAACACTGTTTTGAAATGTTCAACCATATTTCTAAAATTTGAAACTTAAAACTACATTTTCTGACATTTTGAGCTGAAAGCTATTACCTTGATATTGCCCGAGTGCATATTCTGGATTGAGTATGGATCAATATGCACGCCGCAGATATGTTATGTTGATATTGCACTTGGGCTGTAGGAGCCCTTCCGGAGTCTGAACCCCCACAGTGAGCGCGGGTACCCAAATGGATCGGGCTGCGCGCCGCATCGGTCATAAGCATTGCATTGCATTCATGCATTGATATTTATTTGTTTTACCTGTCATTGATTTGCCGCTATTTTGCCGTTAAATGTGCTGGATTTTCAGTTATAGCTTTACATTGTAATATTTCGTGATTTCTTATCTTCAACCATTATATATGTTTATTACTCACTAAGTTGGAGTACTCACTTTACTCCCTGCAACATGTGTGCAGATACAGGTATCCCGGAGGCTCAGTAGAGTTTTTGGCTGCTTACATATTTATCCCAGAGTTGTCGAGGAAGCTGCCTGGCATCCGCAAGACCTTACTTCTCCCATTATCCCTTTTGTTTCCGCATCCTAGACTCTTTTATGTGTAGATTTGATACTCAGTTGTATTTAGAGGCTCTGGACTCGTGACCCCAGATCTGTTGGGAGTTGTTTGTCAGTTGTTATAGTTTTTCGTATTGTTTCTATTTATTATTGGGTTGGAAATCTTGTTAACTGCTAAATTAAATCTATTAATTTGAAATGGGTTTTCGTACTTGGGTTGAGAGCGTTCAAATGGCCGGGCTTGCCTAGCAATTATGTTGGGCGCCATCACGACCGGGATTGGTGTCGTGACAAGTTGGTATTAGAGCCTAGGTTACTAGGCCTCGTGAGTCATGATCCAGTTTAGTAGAGTCTCGCGGAGCGGTACGGGGACGCCTGTATTTCTCCTCGAGAGGCTGCAGAACCTTTAGGAAAACTTCATATTCTCGAAATTCTTATCGTGCGACTTTGTTGATTCGAGAACTAAACTTCTGTATTTTATTCTCTCACAGATGGCGAGAACTCGTGCGACCGGACGTAACGAACGACCACCAGTACAACCCACTAGAGGCCGTGGATGTGGTCGTGGTCGAGGCAGAGCAGTGGGGGCAGCACCTGTTGACCCACTAGTTGCCCCAGCTCAGGGCCAGACTCCAGTTGTTGATACTCCAGCAGCACCTGTGTTAGCACCAGCAGTGCCTATTGCGATTCCAGATCTCTAGGAGACCTTGGCTCAGATACTATTCGTTTGCACTGGCCTAACCCAGGTAGTCTCAGCCACTACTGCAGCAGCTACATCGCAGGCAGGGGGAGGCAGTCAGACCCCAGTCGCTCGTACACCTGAGCAGGTTGTTCAGGGATTGCAGACACCGGGAGCAGTTCCAGCTCAGCCGGTTGCACCAGTAGCACCAGCAGCATCAGCAGCACCGGTTGCACCAGCTCCAGACTATGTAGTTTCGGTTATGCCAGAGATGAGCAACGTTGTCTTGAGAGATTCGGTAGACTTCAGCCTCTGACGTTCAGTGGTGCCGAGGGCGAGGATGCCTAGGGTTTTCTGGATAAGTGTCAGCGTATGCTTCACACCGCAGGGATCTTAGAGTCGATTGGGGTGGCATTTACTACCTTCCAGTTCTCAGGGGCAGCATTTACCTGGTGGGAGGAGTTTGAGAGGCGTAGGCCTGTTGGAGCAACGCCCCTTACATGGCAGCAATTCTCCACTCTCTTTCTGGAGAAGTACGTACCGCAGTCTCGCAGGGAGGAGCTGCGTAGCCAATTTGAGTGGTTGGTTCAGGGGGACATGTCTGTGACCCAGTACGAAATGAGGTTTACGCAGCTAGCTCGGCATGCTACTTGGATGATCCCGACAGATCGGGAGAGGATTAGGAGGTTCGTGGATGGCCTCAACTGTTCACTTTGTATTTTGATGACCAGAGAGAGATGGCTATGGGTGCCTCGTTCGAGAAGGTAGTTGACATGGCTCGAGAGATCGAGACGGTTCGTCGTAAAGAGCGTGAGGAGAGAGAGGCCAAGAGACCTCGAGGTTCAGGTATTTTTAGTGGTGCTCCATCTAGGGGCCAGTTCCAGCGTGGCAGAGATCGTTCCTTCTGGCCTCCTCAGGCAGGTCGTCCAGAGTACAGTGGGGTTTCTTCAGGCTGTGGTCATCAGGGATTTCAGTAGGGCCAGTCTTCACTTAGTGCCCTCCCAGCACAGAGCTCTACTCCTGCCTCTTTAGCCCAGGGTTCTTCAGCAGCGAGGGGTTCCCTTTAGTCCCCTTCTCCAGCGCCGGGTACTTGCTACGAGTGCGGTGAGTTGGTTCATATGAGGAGGCAGTGTCCTTGGCTTCGTGGTAGTCGATCTCAGTAGAGGGATCAGCCCTCATCTTCTGCTCATGTTTCTTCAGCACCCATCCAGTCAGCTAGGGGTGGAGGCCAGGTAGCAAGGGCCGCCGCAAGGGTGGAGGCCGGACTGGCGATGGTCAGGCTCGATTCGATACTCTCCCAGAATAGAGGGACACCATTGTATCAGATACTGTTATCACAGGTATTATCTCAGTCTGCCACAAGGATGCCTCTATCTTGTTTGATCCCGGATCTACCTATTCCTATGTATCTTCATATTTTGCTCATCACCTGGGTATGACCCGAGGGTGTCTTGCTTTGCCTGTTCACGTATCTACCCCGGTGGGTGATATTATTGTTGTAGATCATGCATATCAATCTTGTCTGGTGACTATTGGGGTCTGGAGACCCGAGTTAACTTGTTGCTATTGAGCATGGTAGATTTTGATGTTATTATGGGCATGGACTGGCTATCTCCATGCCATGCTATTCTGAACCGTCATGCCAAGATAGTTACGTTGGCTATTCCGGGTGTACCGAGAATTAAGTGGCGTGGTATGACTGACTATGTTCCTAGCAGGGTGATTTCTTTCCTAAAGGCCCAGCGGATGGTTGGGAAAGGCTGTCTATCGTATTTGGCTTTTGTGAGAGATGTTGGAGTTGAGACTCCTAGCCTTGATTCTGTTCCCGTGGTGAGGTATTTCCCATATGTGTTTCCAGCGGACCTGCCGGGCATGAACCGGACAGGGACATTGATTTTGGTATTGATCTGGTGCCGGGCACTCAGCCCATCTCCATTCCTCTGTATCGTATGGCACCAGCGGAGTTGAAATAACTAAAGGATCAGCTTCAGGAGCTCCTAGATAAGGGGTTTATTCGTCCTAATGTGTCACCGTGGGGTGCACCAGTCCTATTTGTAAAGAAGAAGGATGACACAATGAGAATGTGCATTGACTACAGGCAGTTGAACAAGGTGACCGTGAAGAATAAGTATCCACTACCTCGTATTGATGATTTGTTTGACCAGCTCCAGGGGGCAAGGGTATTCTCTAAGATTGATCCCCATTCAACCTATCATCAGCTGAAGATCAGGGATTCGGATATTATGAAGACTGCCTTCAGGACTAGATATGAGCACTATGAGTTTCTTATTATGTCTTTCGGGCTGACCAATGCCCCAGCCGCGTTCATGCATTTGATGAACAGCGTATTTCGGCCATATCTGGATTCATTTGTTATCATTTTTATTGATGATATCCTGGTGTATTCGTGTAGCCAGGAGGAGCATGCTCAGCACTTGAGAGTGGTATTACAGAGGTTGAGGGCGGAGAAGCTTTATGCAAAGTTCTCCAAATGTGAGTTTTGGCTTGGTTCTGTGGCATTCCTATGGCACGTGGTGTCCAGTGATGGCATTCAGGTTGATCCAAAGAAGATAGAGGCGGTGCCGAGTTGGCCTAGACTGTCCTCAGCCATAGAGATTCAGAGTTTTCTCGGTTTGGCAGGTTATTATTGCCGGTTCGTCCAGGGTTTTTCATCTATTGCTTCGCCCTTGACCAAGTTGACGCATAAGGGTGTACCATTTGTATGGTCGGACGAGTGCGAGGAGAGCTTTCAGAAGCTCAAGACAGCTTTGACCACAGCTCCAGTGTTGGTTTTGCCATCAGCTTCAGGTTCTTACACTGTTTATTGTGATGCTTCGAAAGTTGGGATCGAATGTGTGTTTATTCAGAAGGTTAGAGTTATTGCATATGCTTCTCATCAGTTGAAGCCTCATGAGAAGAACTACCCCGTACATGATTTGGAGTTGGCTGCTATAGTTCATGCTTTGAAGATTTGGAGGCACTACTTATATGGCGTATCTTGTGAGGTATATGCTGATCATCGTAGCCTTCAACATTTATTCAAATAGAAGGATCTTAATTTGAGGCAGCGGAGGTGGCTTGAGTTACATAAGGACTATGATATTACCATATTGTATCACCCGGGGAAGGCCAATGTAGTGGCCGATGCTTTGAGTTGGAAGGCGATTAGTACGGGTAGTTTGGCGTACATTCCAGTTGGGGAGAGGCCCTTTGCAGTTGATGTCCAGGCTTTGGCCAATCGATGGTGAGGTTAGATATTTCGGAGCCTAGTCGGGTGTTGGCTTGTGTGGTTTCTCGGTCTTCTTTGTATGACCGCATCGGAGAGTGCCAGTATGATGATCCGCATTTGCTTGTCCTTAAGGACAGAGTTCAGCATGGGGATGTCAGAGATGTGACTATTGATGATGATGGCGTGTTGAGGATGCATGGCCGGATTTGCGTGCCCAATGTGGATGGGCTTCGGGATTTGATATTAGATGAGGCCCACAGCTCGCGGTATTCCATTCATCCGGGTGCAGCGAAGATGTATCAGGATTTGAGGTAGCATCACTGGTGGAAGAGAATGAAGAAAGATATTGTAGGTTATGTGGCTTGGTGTCTCAACTGTCAGCAAGTGAAATATGTGCATCAGAGGCCCGGTGGTGTACTTCAGCGGATGGATATTCAAGAATGGAAGTGGGAGAGGACTGCTATGGATTTCGTGAGTGGTCTCCCTCGGACATCAAGGAAGTTTGATTCGATTTGGGTGATTGTGGATCGACTGACCAAGTCCGCGCACTTCATTCCGGTATGTACCACCTATTCTTCGGAGCGGTTGGCAGATATTTTCATCCGGGAGATTGTTCGGTTGCATGGGGTCCTAGTTTCTATCATCTCAGATAGGGGTACTGAGTTTACTTCCTAGTTTTGGAGGACTTTACAGCGAGAGTTGGGTACACAGGTAGAGTTGAGCACAGTGTTTCATCCTCAGACGGACGGGCAGTCCGAGCGTACTATTCAGATATTGGAGGACATGTTGCGTGCCTGTGTTATAGATTTTGGAGGTTCTTGGGCTGAGTTCTTGCCACTTGCAGAGTTTGCTTACAACAACAACTATCAGTCCAACATTCAGATGGCACCGTATGAGGCCTTATATGGGAGACGGTGTAGATCTCCGGTTGGTTGGTTTGAGCCCGGCGAGGCTAGACTATTGGGGACAAAGTTGGTTCAGGATGCCTTAGAGAAGGTAAAAGTGATCCAGAAGAGACTTCGTACAGCTCAATCACGCCAGAAGAGTTATGCGGACCGGAAGGTTCAAGATGTATCTTACATGGTGGGCAAGAAGGTCTTGTTGAAAGTTTCGCCTATGAAGGGCATTATGAGATTTGGAAAGAAAGGAAAGTTGAGTCCGCGATTCATTGGTCCTTTTGTGATACTTAGGAGGATTGGGGAGGTGGCCTATATGCTTGCTTTGCCACCCAGCTTGTCGGGGGTTCATCCGGTATTCCATGTTTCTATGCTCCGAAAGTATGTTGGGGACCCGTCTCATGTGTTAGACTTTAGCACGGTCCAGTTGGATGATGATTTGACTTATGATGTGGAGCCAGTGGCAATTTTGGGTCGTCAGGTTTGGAGATTAAGATCAAAAGATATAGCTTCGATGAAGGAGCAATGGAGAGGTCGGCCCGTGGAGGAGGCTACCTGGGAGATGGAGCAGGAGATGCGGAGCAGATATCCTCACCTATTTGAGACTTCAGGTATGTTTCTTGGCTCGCTCGAGGACGAGCATTTATTTAAGTTGGGGAGGATGTGACGACCCGACCCGTCGTCTCATGTGTTACTGCCCCGTTTCCCCCATTTATTGCTTCTTCTTGTTTCATTATTGACATCGGTTGCGTTAGAGTTGAATTGGATTGGTTTTGATAGGAAATGAGACACTTAGTCTCTTTGAGGAAGGCTTGGTTTGGAAATGTCAATCAGATGTTGACTTATGAGTTGGAGGGCTTGGATGTGAATTCCGGTGATTCGGTTAGCTTCGGGAGGTGATTTGTAACTTAGGAGTGTGATCGGAAGTGATTTTGGAGGTTCGGTGTAGAATAGGGCTTGAATTGGCGAAGTTAGTATTTTGGCGAATTTCGGTTGATAGGTGAGATTTTGATCCGAGGGTCGGAATGGAATTCCGAGAGTTGCAGTAGCTCGTTTAGGTGATTTTGGATATGTGTGCAAAATTTTAGGTCATTCGGATGTGTTTTAGTCGGGTTTTTGATCGAATGCGTAACTCATGAAACTTAGGCTAGAATCTGATGTGATTTGATGGTTTTAGCGTTGTTTGATGTGTTTTGAGGATTGGAACAAGTTTGAATGGGGTTTTAGGATGTGTCGGTGTTTTTGGTTGAGGTCCCGGGGGCCTCGGGGTGAGTTCGGGTGGTCAAACGGGGAGTTTTGGAATTTCATATTGCTGAAGGTGTGCTGCTTCTGGTATTCTCGCTTCTGTGATTCTTGGACTACAAAAGCGGAGGCGCCTAAGCAGAGATCTTGGCCGCAAAAGCGGTCCTTGGTTGGGTAGAGCAGTTCTGCAGAAGCAGAACAATAGTCGCATCAGTGGTCCGCAGGAGCGGACGGTTAACCGCAGAAGCGGTTTTGGTCAGTAAGAGGGAGTTCCGCAGAAGCGGAATTTGAACTGCAAAAGCGGCTTTGGAATTTTAATGAGAATCCGCATAAGCGGAAATTTTGGCTGCAGAAGCGATCACGCATAAGCGGAAGCGGGACCGCAGAAGCGAAAGTCGACTGGGCAGAAGGGTTTAAATGTTATATTTCATCCGCGAGCATGGGGCATTTTCCACCATTGTTAAGGGACCTTGAGAGCTTTGGGCGAGTATTCTTGAGAGTTTTGACTGGGAATCAATTGGAGGTAAGTCCCTTGGCCTAATTATTCAAGTTTATGGTAGAATTAACATGTAAATTTGTGGAAATTCATCAAAAAGGGGGTAAGTTAGGGCTTGAGAAATCATAAATTAAAAATGGAATTTGGAGGGTCAAATGGACTCCGATTTTGGTAAATTTGATATGTATAGACTCGCGGCAAGATGAGGAATCCGGTGATGTAAATTTCGTAATTTTTCGAGAAGTGGTCCCGGGGCTCGGGTTTTGCCAATTTCGTGATTTTAGATGTTTTTTGAGTCTCTTCGATTGGGTTATGTTTCTTTGGCCTATTGTAATGTATTCCTTGTGGTTTTGATCAGATTCGGCGTGCGAGGAGGTTGATTGGAGAGGAAAAGGCATAGCGAGCTAGATTTGTGGCCGGCTTGAGGTGAGTAATAGATGTAGATGATGACCTGAGGGTTTGAAACCCCAGAATATCGCATCGTGATGCTATATTGAGGTGAGACACGTACTCTATGACGAGTGCAGGGTCGTTTGTGATTGGGGATTATGACTTAGTCCGTCCCGAGTGATGTTTATACTGTGTTCTTGACTAGAGATCGTTTGGTAATCATCCTACTTGGATTTTATGGATATATTTGGGCTTTGTGCCGATCATTTGAATCCTTCAGGGATTATTATCATTGATTCCATATTACTTGGCATGTTGAATGATTCCAATCCTGAGTTGAAACACTGTTTTGAAATGTTCAACAATATTTTTAAAATTTGAAACTTAAAACTACATTTTCTGACGTTTTGATCTGAGAGCTATTACCTTGATATTGCCCGAGTGGCTTACGTGCATATTCTGGACTGAGTATGGATCGGGCTGCACACCGCATCGATGTTATGTTTATATTGCGCTTGGGCTGTAGGAGCCCCTCCGGAGTCTGAACCCCCACAATAAGCGCGGGTACCCAAATGGATCGGGCTACGCGCCGCAGCGGTCGTAAGCATTGCATTGATATTAATTTGTTTTACCTGTTATTGATTTGCTGTTATTTCACCGTTAAATGTGCTGGATTGCCAGTTATAGCTTTACATTGTAATATTTCGTGATTTCTTATCTTCAGCCATTATATATGTTTATTACTCACTGAGTTGGAGTACTCACTTTACTTCCTGCACCATGTGTGCAAAAACAGGTATCTCGGAGGCTCAATAGAGTTTTTGGCTACTTACAGATTTATCCTGGAGTTGTCGAGGTAGCTGCCTGGCATCCGCAGGACCCGACTTCTCCCCTTATCCCTTTTGTTTCCGCATCCTAGACTCTTTTATGAGTAGATTTTATATTCAGTTGTATTTAGAGGCCCTGGACTCGTGACTCCAGATCTGTTGGGAGTTGTTTGTCAATTGTTATGGTTTTCCGTATTGTTTCTATTTATTATTGGGTTGGAAATATTGTGAACTGCTAAATTAACTCTATTAATTTGTAATGGGTTTTCGTACTTGGGTTGAGAGCGTTCAAATGGTCGGGCTTGCCTAGAAATTGTGCTGGGCGCTATCACGATCGGGATTGAGGTCGTGACAAGTTGGTATCAGAGCCGAGGTTACTAGGCCTCACGAGTCATGAGCCAGTTTAGTAGAGTCTCGCGGAGCGGTACGGGGACGCCTGTATTTCTCCTCGAGAGGCTGCAGAACCTTTAGGAAAACATCATATTCTCGAAATTCTTGTCGTGCGGCTTTGTTGATTCGAGAACTAAACTTCTGTATTCTATTCTCTCGCAGATGGTGAGAACTCATGCTACCAGACGTGACAGACGACCACCAGTACCACCCACTAGAGGCCGTGGATGCGGTCGTGGTCGTGGTCGAGGCAGAGCAGCGGGGGCAGCACCTTTTGACCCACTAGTTGCCCCAGCTCAGGGCCAGACTCTTGTTGTTGATACTCCAGCAGCACCTGTGCAGGCACCAGCAGTGCCCAATACGATTCCAGGTCTCCAAGAGACCTTGGCTCAGATACTATCTATTTGCACTGGCCTAGCCCAGGTAGTCTCAACCACTACTGCAGCAACTATATCGCAGGAAGGGGGAGGTAGTCAGACCCCAGCCACTCGTACACCTGAGTAGGTTGTTCAGGGATTGCAGACACCGGGAGCTGTTCCAGCTCAGCCGGTTGTACCAGGAGCACCAGCAGCACCGGTTGCACCAGCTCCAAACTATGTGGTTCCGATTATGCCAGATGATGAGCAGCGTCGTCTTGAGAGATTCAGTAGACTTCAGCCCTCGACGTTCAGTGTTGGCCAGGGCGAGGATGCCCAAGGTTTTCTGGATAACTGTCAGCGTATGCTTCGCACCGCAGGGATCTTAGAGTCGAGTGGGGTGGCATTTACTACCTTCCAGTTCTCAGGGGCTGCATTTACCCGGTGGGAGGAGTTTGAGAGGCGTAGGCCTGTTGGAGCAGCGTCCTTTACATGGCAGCAGTTCTCCACTCTCTTTCTGGAGAAGTACGTACCACAGTCTCGCAGGGAGGAGCTGCGTCGTCAGTTTGAGTGGTTGGTTCAGGGGGACATGTCTGTGACCAAGTACAATATGAGGTTTACGCAGTTAGCTCGGCATGCTACTTGGATGATACTGACAGATCGGGAGAGGATTAGGAGGTTCGTGGATGGCCTCAATTATTCACTTCGCATTTTGATGACCAGAGAGAGGGTTATGGGTGCCTCATTCGAGGAGGTAGTTGACATGGCTCGAGAGATCGAGATGGTTCGCCGTAGGGAGCATGAGGAGAGGGAGGCCAAGAGGCCTCGAGGTTCAGGTATCTTCAGTGGTGCTCTGTCTAAGGGCCAGTTCCAGCATGGCAGCGGTCGTTCTTTCAGGCCTCCTCAGGCAGGTCGTCCAGGGTACAGTGGGGTTTCTTCAGGCCGTGGTCATCAGGGATTTCAGCAGGGCTAGTGTTCACTTAGTGCCCTCCCAACACAAAGCTCTACTCCTACCTCTTCAGCCCAGGGTTCTTCAGCAGTGAGGGGTTCCCTTCAGTCCCCTTTTCCAGCACCGGGTAGTTGCTAGGAGTACGGTGAGTTGGGTCACATGAGGAGGTAGTGTCCTCAGCTTCGTGGTAGTCGATCTCAGTAGAGGGATCAGCCCTCATCTTCTGATCCTATTTCTTTAGCACCCACCCAATCAGCTAGGGGTGGAGGCCAGGTAGCCAGGGGCTGCCCCACGGGTGGAGGCTGGACAGGCAGTGGTCAGGCTCGATTCTATGCTCTCCCAGATAGGAGGGACGTCATTGCATCATATGCTATTATCACAGGTATTATCTCAGTCTGCCATAGGGATGCCTCTGTCTTGTTTGATCCCAGATCTACCTATTCCTATGTATCTTCATATTTTTCTCATCACCTAGGTACGACCCGAGGGTGTCTTGCTTTGCCTGTTCACGTATCTACTCCGGTAAGTGATACTATTATTGTAGATCATGTATATCGATCTTGTCTGGTGACTATTGGAGGTCAGGAGACCCGAGTTGACTTGTTGCTGTTGAGCATGGTAGATTTTGATGTTATTCTGGGCATGGACTGGCTATCTCCGTGCCATGCTATTCTAGACTGTCATGCCCAGACAGTTATGTAGGCTATTCCGGGTGTACCGAAGATTGAGTGGCGTGGTATGACTAACTATGTTCCTAGCAGGGTTATTTCTTTCCTAAAGGCCCAGCAGATGGTTGGGAAAGGTTGTCTATCGTATTTGGATTTTGTGAGAGATGTTGGAGCTGAGACTCCTAGTCTTGATTCTGTTCCTGTTGTGAGGTATTTCCCAGATGTGTTTCCAGCGGACCTGCCGGGCATGCTACCGAACAGGGACATTGATTTTGGTATTGATCTGGTGCCGGGCACTCAGCCCATCTCCATTCCTCCGTATGGTATGGCGCCAGCGGAGTTGAAAGAACTAAAGGATCAGCTTCAGGAGCTCCTAGATAAGGGGTTTATTCATCCTAGTATGTCACTGTGGGGTGCACCGGTACTATTTGTTAAGAAGAAGGATGGCACAATGAGAATGTGCATTGACTATAGGCAGTTGAACAATGTGACCGTGAAGAATAAATATCCACTACCTCGTATTGATGATTTGTTTGACTAGCTCCAGGGGGCAAGGGTATTCTCTAAGATTGATCTCCGTTCAGGCTATCATTAGCTGAAGATCAGGGATTCGGATATTATGAAGACTACCTTCAGGACTAGATATGGGCACTATGAGTTTCTGGTTATGTATTTCGGGCTGACTAATACCCCAGCCGGGTTCATGCATTTGATGAACAGCGTATTTCGACCGTATCTGGATTCATTTGTTATTATTTTTATTGATGATATCCTGGTGTACTCGCGTAGCCAGGAGGAGCATGCTCAGCATTTGAGAGTGGTATTACAGAGGTTGAGGGAGGAGAAGCATTATGCAAAGTTCTCCAAATGTGAGTTTTGGCTTGGTTCTGTGGCTTTCCTGGGGCACATGGTGTCCAGTGATGGCATTCAGGTTGATCCAAAGAAGATAGAGGCAGTGCAGAGTTGGCCTAGACCGTCCTCAGCCACAGAGATTCGGAGTTTTCTCGGTTTGGCGGGTTATTATCGCCGGTTCGTCCAGGGTTTTTCATCTATTGCTTCGCCCTTGACCAAGTTGACGCAGAAGGGTGCACCATTTGTATGGCCGGATGATTGCGAGGAGAGCTTTCAGAAGCTCAAGACAGCTTTGACCACAACTCCAGTATTGGTTTTGCCATCAGCTTCAGGTTCTTACACTGTGTATTGTGATGCTTCGAGAGTTGGGATCGGATGTGTGTTGATTCAGGAGGGTAGAGTTATTACATATGCTTCTCGTCAGTTGAAGCCTCATAAGAAGAACTACCCCGTACATGATTTGGAGTTGGCTGCTATAGTTCATGCTTTGAAGATTTGGAGGCACTACTTATATGGCGTATCTTGTGAGGTATATACTGATCATCGCAACATTCAACATTTGTTCAAATAGAAGGATATTAATTTGAGTCAGCGGAGGTGGCTTGAGTTACTCAAGGACTATGACATTACCATATTGTATCACCCGGGGAAGGCCAATGTAGTAGCCGATGCTTTGAGCCGGAAGGCGATTAGTATGGGTAGTTTGGCGTAAATTCCAGTTGGGGAGAGGCCCTTTGCAGTTGATGTCCAGGCTTTGGCCAATCGAATGGTGTGGTTAGATATTTCGGAGCCTAATCGGGTGTTGGCTTGTGTGGTTTCTCGGTCTTCTTTGTATGACCGCATCAGAGAGCGCCACTATGATGATCCGCATTTGCTTGTCCTTAAGGACAGAGTTCAGCATGGGGATGTCAGAGATGTGACTATTGATTATGATGGCGTGTTGAGGATGCAAGGCCGGATTTACGTGCCCAATGTGGATGGGCTTCGGGAGTTGATATTAGAGGAGGCCTAAAGCTCGCGGTATTCCATTCATCCGGGTGCCGTAAAAATGTATCAGGATTTGAGGCAGCATTACTGGTAGAGGAGAATGAAGAAAGATATTGTAGGTTATGTGGCTCGGTGTCTCAACTGTCAGCAGGTGAAATATGAGCATCAGAGGCCCGGTGGTGTACTTCAGCAGATGGATATTCCAGAATGGAAGTGGGAGAGGATTACTATGGATTTCGTGAGTGGTCTCCCTCGGACATCGAGGAAGTTTGATTCGATTTGGGTGATTGTGGATCGGCTGACCAAGTCCTCGCACTTTATTACGGTATGTACTACCTATTCTTCAGAGAGGTTAGCAGAGATTTTCATCCGGGAGATTGTTCGATTGCATGGGGTCCTAGTTTCTATCATCTCAGATAGGGGTACTCAGTTTACTTCCCAGTTTTGGAGGACTTTTCAGCGAGAGTTGGGTACACAGGTAGAGTTGAGCACAACGTTTCATCCTCAGACGGACGGGCAGTCCGAGCGTACTATTCAGATATTGGAGGACATGTTGCGTGCCTGTGTTATTGATTTTGGAGGTTCTTGGGCTGAGTTCTTGCCACTTGCAGAATTTGCTTACAACAACAGCTATCAGTCCAACATTCAGATGGCACCGTATGAGGCCTTATATGGGAGACGGTGTAGATCTCCGGTTGGTTGGTTTGAGCCCGGCGAGGCTAGACTATTAGGGATAGAGTTGGTTTAGGATGCCTTAGAGAAGGTGAAAGTGATCCAAGAGAGACTTCGTACAGCCTAGTCACGTCAGAAGAGTTATGCGGACCGGAAGGTTCGAGATGTATCTTGCATGGTGGGCGAGAAGGTCTTGTTGAAGGTTTCTCTTATGAAGGGCGTTATGAGATTTGGAAAGAAAGGAAAGTTGAGTCCGCGGTTCATTGGTCCTTTTGAGATACTTAGGAGGATTGGGGAGGTGACCTATATGCTTGCTTTGCCACCCAGATTGTCGGGGGTCCATCCGGTATTCCATGTTTCTATGCTCCGAAAGTATGTTGGGGACCCGTCTCATGTGTTAGACTTCAGCACGGTCCAGTTGGATGATGATTTGAATTATGATGTGGAGCCAGTGGCTATTTTGGGTCACGTTCGGAGATTGAGATCAAAGTATATAGCTTCGGTGAAGGTGCAATGGAGAGGTCGGCCCGTGGAGGAGGCTGCCTGGGAGACCGAGCAGGAGATGCGGAGCAGATATCCTTACCTATTTGAGACTTCAGGTATGTTTCTTGGCCCGCTCAAGGATGAGCGTTTGTTTAAGTTGGGGAGGATGTGAAGACCCGACGCGTCGTATCATGTGTTACTATCCTGTTTCCCCCATTTATTACTTCTTCATGTTTCATTATCGACATCGGTTGTGTTAGAGTTGAATTGGATTTGTTTTGATAGGAAATGGGACACTTCGTCTCTTTGAGGAAGGCGTGGTTTGGAAAAGTCAACCAGACATTGACTTATAAGTTAGAGGGCTCGGATGTGAATTCCGGTGATTTGGTTAGCTTCGGGAGGTGATTTTTGACTTAGGAGTGTGATCGGAAGTGCTTTTGGAGGTCCGGTGTAGAATAGGGCTTGAATTGACGAAGTTAGTATTTTGGCGAATTCCGGTTGATAGGTGAGATTTTGATTCGAGGGTCGTAATGGAATTCCGAGAGTTGCAGTAGCTCCGTTAGGTGATTTTGGATATATGTGCAAAATTTCAGGTCATTCGGAGGTGTTTTAGTCGGATTTTTGATCGAATGCGTAACTCGGAAGTTTTTAAGAAACTTAGGCTTGAATCTGATGTGATTTGATAGTTTTAGCTTTGTTTGATGTGTTTTGAGGATTGGAAAAAGTTTAAATGGGGTTTTAGGACGTGTCGGTGTTTTTGGTTGAAGTCTCAGGGGCCTCGGGGTGAGTTCGACTGGTCAAACGGGGAGTTTTGGAATTTCATATTGCTGAAGGTGTGATGCTTCTGGTATATCAAGAAAGAGTTTCGCAGAAGTGGAATTTGAACCGCAAAAGCGGCTTTGGAATTTTAATAAGAATCCGCATAAGCGGAAATTTTGGCCGCATAAGCGTAAGCGGGACCGCAGAAGCGAAAGTCGACTGGGCAGAAGGGTTTAAATGTTATATATCATCCGCGAGCATGGGGCATTTTCCACCATTGTTGAGAGACCTTGAGATCTTTGGGCGAGTATTTTTGAGATTTTTGACTGGGAATCGATTGGAGGTAAGTCCCTTGGCCTAATTATTCAAGTTTATGGTAGAATTAACATGTAAATTGGTGGAAATTCATCAAAAAAGGGGTAAGTTAGGGCTTGAGGAATCATAAGTTAAAAATGGAATTTGGAGTGTCAAATGGACTCCGATTTTGGTAAATTTGATATGTATAGACTCGCGGCGAGACGAGGAATCCGGTGATGTAAATTTCATAATTTTTCGAGAAGTGGGCCCGGGGCTTGGGTTTTGCCAACTTCGTGATTTTCGATGCTTTTTGAGTCTCTTCAATTAGGTTATGTTTCTTTGGCCTATTGTAATGTATTCCTTGTGGTTTTGATCAGATTCGACGTGCAAGGAGGTTGATTCGAGAGGAAAAGGCATAGCGAGCTAGATTTGTAGCCGGCTTGAGGTGAGTAATAGATGTAGATGATGACCTGAGGGTTTGAAACCCCGGAATATCGCATCGTGACGCTATATTGAGGCGAGACACGTACTCTATGATGAGTGCGGGGTCGTTTGTGATTGGGGATTGTGACTTAGTCCGTCCCGAGTGATGTTTATACTGTGTTCTTGGCTAGAGATCGTTTGGTAATCATCCTACTTGGATTTTATGGATATATTTGGGCTTTGTGCCGATCATTTGAATCATTCAGGGATTATTATCATTGATTCCATATTACTTGGCATGTTGAATGATTTCAGTCCTGAGTTTAAACACTGTTTTGAAACGTTCAACCATATTTCTAAAATTTGAAACTTAAAACTACATTTTCTGATGTTTTGATCTGAGATCTATTACCTTGATATTGCCCGAGTGGGTTACGTGCATATTCTGGACTGAGTATAGATTGGGCTGCATGCCGTAGCGATGTTATGTTGATATTGCGCTTGGGCTGTAGGAGCCCCTCCGGAGTCTGAACCCCCACAGTGAGCGCGGATACCCAAATGGATCGGGCTACACGCCGCAGTGGTCATAAGCATTGCATTGCATTCATGCATTGATATTTATTTATTTTACCTGTCATTGACTTGCTGCTATTTCACCGTTAAATGGGCTAGATTTCTAGTTATAGCTGTACATTGTAATATTTTATGATTTTTTATCTTCAGCCATTATATATGTTTATTACTCACTGAGTTGGAGTACTCACTTTACTCCCTACACTATGTGTGCCGATACAGGTATCCTAGAGGCTCAGTAGAGTTTTTGGTTGCTTACAGATTTATCCCGGAGTTGTCGAGGTAGCTGCCTGGCGTCCGCAGGACCTGACTTCTCCTCTTATCCCTTTTGTTTCTGCATCCTAGACTCATCTATGTGTAGATTTGATACTCAGTTGTATTTAGAGGCTCTGAACTCGTGACCCCAGATCTGTTGGGAGTTGTTTGTCAGTTGTTATGGTTTTCCGTATTGTTTCTATTTATTATTGGGTTGGAAATCTTGTTAACTGCTAAATTAACTCTATTAATTGGTAATGGGTTTTTGTACTTGGGTTGAGAGCGTTCAAATGGTCGGGCTTGCCTAGCAATTGTGTTGGGCGCCATCACGACCGGGATTGGGGTCGTGACACAAATTTAGCTTTTTCTGCTTGAACAAGTACTGCAGACTCTTGTGATCTGTGAACACCTCACATGACACGCCATATAGATAATGCCTCCAACTCTTCAATGTGTGAACAATGGATGCTAACTCCAAATCATGAACCGGATAATTCTTTTCATGAATCTTCAGCTGACGCGAAGTATAAGCAATAACCTTGCCATCTTGCATCAATAGCGCACCAAGTCCAATACGAGATGCATCACAATAAACTATATATGGTCCTGAACCTATGGGCAAAACCAACACTGGCACCATAGTCAAAGTTATCTTGAGCTTCTGAAAGCTCGCCTCACACTCGTCCGACCACCTAAACTGGGCACCCTTATGGGTTAACCTGGTCATCGGGATTGCAACAGATGAAAACCTCACTACAAATCGAAGGTAATAGCCTGCCAAACCCAAGAAACTCCAGATGTCTGTAGCTGATGCAGGTCTAGGCCAGTCCTTGACTGCCTCTATCTTCTTCGGATCTACTTGAATACCCTCTGCTGAAACAACATGACCCAAGAAAGCAACTGAACTCAACTAGAACTCACACTTCGAAAACTTAGCATACATCTGACTATCTCTCAAAGTCTGAAGGACCACTCTCAGATGCTACTAGTGCTCCTCCCTGCTGCGGGAATAGATCAAAATATCATCAATGAAGACTATCACGAATGAATCCAAGTCCTGAACACTCGGTTCATCAAGTCCATAAAAGTTGTTGGGCATTTGTAAACCCGAATGATATCACCAAGAACTCGTAATGCCGTATCGAGTGCGGAAGGCTGTCTTAGGGACATTGGATGCCCTAATCATCAACTGATGGTAGCCAGATCTCAAGTCAATCTTAGAAAATATTTTGGCACCCTGAAGCCGGTCAAACAAATCATCAATCATCGACAATGGATTCTTATTCTTGATTATGACCTTGTTCAACTACCGGTAATCTATACATATTCGCATCGATCCATCGTTCTTCTTAACAAACAACATCGGTGCACCCCAAGGCGAGACACTAGGTCTAATGAATTCTTTTTCAAGGAAGTCCTTCAACTGCTCGTTCAACTCTTTCAACTTAGGCGGGGCCATACGATACGGCGGGATAGAAATGGGCTGGGTGCCTGGAGCCAAATCAATACAGAAGTCAATATCCCTATCGAGTGGCATACCCGGTAGGTCCAAAGGAAATACCTCAGGGAACTCATGAACAACAGGCACAAAATCAATAGAAGGAACCTCGGTACTAGAATCACGAACATATGCCAAATAGGCTAAACACCCCTTCTCAACCATACGCCGAGCCTTCACATATGAGATAAAACTATGGGTAGAATGACCAAGAGTCCTTCTCTACTCTAAACAAGGCAACCACGGCAAGGCTAATGTCATAGTCTTGGCATGACAGTCCAAGATCGCATGGTAAGATGATAACCAGTCTATCCCCAATGTGCCATCAAAATCAACCATGTCCAGAAGTAACAAGTCTACTCGAGTCTCAAGACCCCCAATCACAACTATACAAGAACGACGGACACGATCTACCACAATAGAATCACCCACCGGTGTAGACACATATACAGGAGCACTCAAAGAATTACTAGGCATGATCAAATACGGTGCAAAATAAGATGACATATAAGAGTACGTAGATCCTGGATCAAACAGAACAGAAGCATCTCTACTACAAACCCGAACAGTACCTGTGATAACTGCATCAGAAGTCTCAGCCTCAGCCTGGCTGGAAGAGCATAACATCGGGGTTGGACCCTACCACCCTAGACTACATCTTTGGGATAGCCTGCTGCTGGCTGGCCTCCACCTCTAGCAGCCTGACCTCAACTTCTAAAACCTCTACCTCTACTTCTAGAACCTCTACCTCCACCTCTAGCTGGCTGACCGGGCTGTGGAACTCTCGGTGCCTGGACCATGGCACGGGAACCCTGATGCTAAGAATTGCTCGATGCTCAAGGGAAAAATCTAGCAATATGTCCCATCTCGCCACAGGTATAACAAGCCCTCGGTTGCTAAGACTACTAACCCTGATGACTTGAATGACCACCCCAAAAACTCTGAAGCGGCGGTGCACTGATAGGAGTTGGTGGTGCACTATAGGACTGTTGATCAGAATACTACATATGAGAACCACAGCCGCCTAAAGCACCATGAGAAACCTGAAGTGCTGAATGAAAAGACCTAGGAGGATGGCCTATACCATACGAATCCTTGCCTCCAGACGAGGTACCACTGAATCTGCCTGAATGACAAGGACTCTTGTCATACCCCTGACCACCTCCCTGCGATAGAACCATCTGAACTCTCCTGTCCACATTGGCCGCCTCCTGGAAAGAAATCTCACTCCCCGTCTCCTTAGCCATCTAAAGTCGAATAGGCTGAATGAGCCCCTCAATGAACCTCCTGCTCTCTCTCTCTCTCTCTCTCTTAGTGGGAAGTATAAGTAGAGCATGACATGCCAAATCGATAAACCTGGTCTCGTACTGAGTAACAGTCATAGAACCCTGCTGGAGGCACTCAAACTGCCTCAGATAGATCTCTCTTTGAGTGACAGGAAGAAACTTCTCCAAAAATAGCTGAGAAAACTGCTCCCAAGTCGAAGCTGGTGACCCAACTGGTCTAGCCAAACAATAATCCCTCCACCAAGTCTTGGTGGATCTAGATAAGCGAAAAGTAGAAAAGTTGAACCCGTTGATCTCCACTATCTCCATGTTCCTGAGAACCTCATGACAACTGTCCAAATAATCCTAGGGATCCTCAGAAGATGCACCGCTGAAAGTGGTAGTGAAGAGCTTGGTGAACCTGTCCAATCTCCACAAGGCATCAGCAGACATAGCTGCTCCATCACCGGTCTGAGTTAACACACCTGGCTAAACTATTCCAACTGGCTGAGCTACTAGAGTCTGACACTGGGGAGCCATCTGCTCCGGAGTGCGAGTAGTAGGAGTTTGGGTTCCTCCTCTAGGGAGAGACAGCTGGTGCTACAGGAAGCAAGCCTGCCTAGTGACACTCTCCATAAAGCCCACTAGACGGACCAGAGCATCCTGGAGTACTGGGGTAGCAATGAACTCCTCTGGGACCTGAGCTGGGCCCACCAAAATTGCCTGGGCCAAAACCTCATCATCAAACACAACCTGAGGCTCCAGCGTTGGTGCTGTAGCTTTAGGCTGAGCTCTGCCCCTACCTCGGCCTCTAGTACGGCCTTGGCCTCATCTTCTGCCCATTATGGAATCTGCTGCTGGGGGTTTGAGCTGTTGATCAATAGATGAGGAAGGCGTGTTCTCGCCATCTGCGAAAGAATAGAGTAGAAATTCAATTAGTATTGAGAAACCAAACGGCACTATAGGAAAGAATAGATGTGAAGTATTTCCTAACTCTGTAGCCTCTAGGGGATACATACAGACGTCTTCGTACTGATCCCTCAGACTCTACTAAGCTTGTTTGTGAGACCTATGTAACCTAGAGCTCTGATACCAATTTGTCATGACACAGAGTTTCCTCCCTCGGGAGTCGTGATGATGCCTACTAGTGAAAGATAGGCAAGCCAACCATTTGAGTTATTTACCTTTTACCCAGTTTTAATTCTTTAACAATTACGAGTCAACATTAAATAAACAGTGAAAATTAAAAGTGGAAGACTAAATCGTAATATATTAATAAACATGCCAATATCAATTCATACATATACTACCCAAGGTCTAAAAATAGATACAATACTGTTTCTGAAATACGTAAATAGAACAAGACGAAAAGATAGAGGGAGACACCAGGGCATGCGGGCGCCTGTAGGACTACCTTGGATCTCCGTATGGACTAAAGGAAGCCATCCAAAGCTAAGGTCTGTAAGCTCCAGTATCAGGATCTGCACAAAAAGTACAGAGTGTAGTATCAGCACAACCGACCCTATGTGCTGGTAAGTGCTTAGCCTAATCTCGACGAAGTAGTGACGAGGCTAGGACCAGACTACCAAATAAACCTATGAAGTTATTTCATACATAGCAGAAAGGTAGTAGCAGGTATGTACAGTTAAGGATGGGAGGGGGAAACATACTGCGGGGAAATATCAAATGATAACAGAGGGATAGCAGGTAAATATGATGAACACCATAACTCAATTATCAACAACAATCAGAAATTAAACAAGTGCACGACATCACCCTTCGTGATTTTGCTCTCGTCCTCACCATAAAATAAACATAAACTCCACAGAATCATCCTTCGTGCTTTTACTCTCAACTTCACCATAAAATAAATATAAACTGCATGACATCAACCTTCGTGCTTTTACTCTTATGCTCACCATAAAATCAATATAATCAACACATAATTGTACATCATGCGGTACGGCATCACCCTTCGTTCTTTACACTCTTCCTCACTTTACACGGTATCACCTTTCGTGCTTTAACACTCTCTCGCCAAAATAATACATGGTATCACCCTTCGTGCTTTAACACTCTTCCTCACCCAAACAACAATCACAAGCAATAGGGAAGCAAAATAAACATAATTACAATAACATACCGGCAAGGGAACAATAATTCAACAATCGAATCCTAGCAAGGGAACAATTTCAAAGGCATCAACATCCCGACAAGGAATATAAAATAATAATTCTCTTCTCTTTTTCACTTTTATTTCACAACTCACTTCACAACTTGAGCCGATGCTCTATAAGATTCAATTGTCAATTATACTTTCACAATTCATTATACAACTTGAGCCAACGCTCCTCACTATTCAAATATCACTATTACTTCCACAAACTTTTCCCAACAATAGAAATCATCACCAAAAAAAGGCATGAACAATACAAACGGAGTCATAATAATCATAGTATAAGACTCACAGGCATGCTTGATACCAACGTATAGATATTCGTCACCATATATATACGTCATACTCAAGAAATAGCACATAGCAAATAGGACACAACTCATAATCCCTCTAGCTAAGGTTAGACCAAACACTTACCTCGATGCCACGAACATAATTCAAGCCTCAACTACCGCTTTACCTCTTGATTCCACCACCAACTCGCTTGTGTCTAGCAACAAGTTACTTAACTATATCAATAAATGCTAAATGACTAAATTCTAATGTATGGAAATAAATTTTCCAAAGTTTTTCCCAAAAAGTCAAAAATCGACCCCCGCCCCGCTTAGTCCAAACCCAAAATCTAGATCAAAACCCGATTACTCATTCACCCCCAAACCAGGATATATAACTGGTTTTAGAATCCGACCTCAAATCGAGGTTTGAATCCCAAAATTTTAATATTCTTAGGTTTTATCCAAAATTCTCAATTCCACCATGAAAACCCTAAATTTTAGGATGAAATTTTATAAAAAGAAGTTAATGAGTGAAAGAAATACGTTAACAATCACTTACTAGTGTTTTGGGAAAGAAGGATTGTTTGAAAAATTGCCTCTTATTTTTTTAGGGTTTTGAAAAGTGAAAAATAACTGAAAATTCCATTTAAATGTACTCCTCTCAGACCCTCTCTGCAGACCGCACAAAAAGGACTTCGGACGCAGAGCACCACAACGGACCGCACGAAATTGAGTGCGTCCGCATAGGGAAGCCTTGCCCCACCGCGGACCGCACAATTCCCTCCGCGGTTGCGAAGTCCCCACCGCGGCCGCAAGAACCATTGCGGACCGCACAGTTGGATTTAGAGACCTGCAACTTTCTCTGAGCCTGCAACAACTATGTTATAAGTATAAAATATCTCGGAACCTATCCAAAACTCACCCGAACCCAAACTAAATATGCATACTAACACAAAAACTTCATATGGACTTACTCGTGTGATCACATCATCAAAATAACATGTAAGACCATGAATTAAACCTCAAAGCACATCATTTTCATCATGAACATTTAAAGTTCATAACTCTTCAACCGGAAGTCCAACTCACGTCAAATAAACTTCATTTTTTATCAAATTTCACAATTATCATTTAAATACTGTAACAAATTTGTATCGGGCTCCGGAATCAAAATACGGGCCCGATACCAATGGTTTCAAACATTAGTTCTTTTCTTTATTTCTTAGATAATTCAGTAAAATAATTTCTTTCAAAAATTGATTTCTAAGGCTTGGGACCTCAGAATTCATTTTCGGGCATACGCCCGAGTCCCATATTTTAGTGCGAACCTCACGAGATCATTGGAATACGGATCTGGGTCCATTTGCTCAAAATATTGACCAAAGTCAACCGTGACTAAATTTTAACTTTAGAAGTTTCTATTTCTCATATTTTCACATAGAAGGCTTTCCGGATATAAGTCTGGACCACGCAAGTCGAGGTGAGATATAAGAGGGATTTTAAAGCCTTGGGACACTGAATTTACTTACAACACAAGTGATGGCCTTTTGGGTCATCACAGCTAGAGACTTATTGGCAACGATGAGATATTCAAGATTATTCTCATTTATTTTTTAAATATGAAATCCATTTCGGCGGATATCTTTAAAACTCAACAAGTTCGTCTTGGACTTGGAGGAGAACATTGCATTCTCTATGATAAGTATTGTTCCCTTTGGCAGCGTTATAGTAGTTCTTCCAAAGCCTTCAATTAGATTACTACTACCAGAAATTATAGTAACATTGCTTAACATATTTAAATGAGATACATATTTCTTCTCTTTGAATATTATATATGTCGTACATGAATCAATTAAACAAATATTTTTAAAATTGAACTTTGATCCAAATTTGCGTTGAGAGATATCCATATTTGCTGCAAACGTAAATAAAGTTGACAATTTCTTATGCATAAATGAACAAGGATTTGGTTTAAATTCCCTAAAAGTAAAGATCATGTTCTCGTACACTTTATAACCCACTATCTCGTAGGATCAATATCACTTTGACGTCGTTGGAGTAATAAATATTAATTAAAAATTTAATAGTACACAACATTTATATTCTTACGTGTGTATTCCTAAACACAAATCTTTTTAAAATGTGCTGCATTATATATGCCCAATACCTTAATTAATTACCAGTTCAAACACCACAATCACAATAGTACATCAATGATAATCACTATGCACAACACAAATACGGTTTCATACCACAGCGTTCATGTTGTATCAGCAGCCACATAATTAAGTAATATCAAATAATAGTAGTTATTTAAAACGAATATTAGATCAAAATGAGCTAACACTATTTTATAAAATAAATAATACTAATGACTACTACTCATGTAAAGAACTATGGTTACATGATGTTTAAACTAGTTACTAAGAATAGGCGGAAAATAAAAATTAAACTACTCAATCATCTTTAACTACAGACTCATCACTGATCAAGTGGACTATTTTTACATCATGGTGCTCAAAGAAGTCTGCCACAACCAAGTGGGTGATGCCAAAATCATTGTCAAAGACAAAATTGGTTTCAAGGCCTTTATTCTTTAAAGACGCTTGATAAAGCTCAACCAAATATTTTGGTGTACGACAAATATTTTCCCAATGCCCTTTTCCACTTCAACGTTATCATTCAGTTTCTAAACCATTTGACTTTGGCTTCTTATCTTTTCCTTTTCAATTTTGGTGGTTATTTTTCTTTGGGGGTAATTAACACCAGAAAATTCCTTGTCTACGATCACGGCCATGACCACGACCACGAATAGGGCCACAGCCTTTTCCACGCTAAGCATAATAGGAACACACCTCATCCACTTCAAGCAATGGTGTAGACCCAGTGGGTCAATTTTCGTGATTTCTCATGAGCAAATCGTTGTTTCATTTAACCACAATAAGAAGAGAAATCAACTCAGAGTACTTCTTGAAATCTTTCTCTCGGTACTATTGTTGCAATACCATATTGGAGGTACTATAACAACTCAGACGGTCATTTTGAGAATTAACGCCTCAATCCCCTATTAACTTCTTTCCCCTTGTCATTTTCTGCGATTGTGATTTGTCGGGATGGTTCATTTTGTTTCGAAGTATTTTGCACTTAGTCCCTAAATGAGAGTTTAAGTCTTAGAATTTAGACCGTAGTCAGAGCAGTGTGAAAATAGCTCTGAAATGGAGTTCCATCGATTTCGTTAGCTCTGTTAGGTGATTTCGAGCTTAGGGGCGTATGCGGATTGTGTTTTGGAGGACCGTATCTCGTTTAGGCTTGAAATGGCGAAAGTTGAATTTTTGGAGTTTCGGGCAGATAGTGAAAATTTGATATCGGGGTCAGAATCCGATTTTGGAAGTTTAAGTAGGTCCGTAGTATTGAATATGACTTGTGTACAAAATTTGGGGTCAATCGGACGTGATTTGGTTGGTTTCGATATCGATTGTAGAATCTTTAGATTTCAAGTTCATTAGGTTTGTATTGGAGGGTGATTCGTGGTTTTAAAGTTGTTTGATGGTATTTGAGGGCTCGACTAAGTTTGTATGATTATTTAGGATTGGTTGGTATGTTTGGTTGAGGTCTCAGGGGCCTCGGATGTGTTTCTGATGCTTAACGGGTGTCATTTGTAGACTAAAGAAGATGGCAGAATTTGCTGGTATTTTATTGCAGAAGATATGTTTTTTGCATTTGCGAAGATGATCCCGCATTTGCGAAGAAGAGTTTGGGCAGGAGGAGAAAATGCTCTTCGCGTTCGCGAAGGTTTGGGCTCCAGTGTATCTCAAACGTGTGAGTTACATCTTGTTTCCGTAGGGAAGTTCGAGTAGCTAGGACCCAGGAGTTTACTCATCGTGTTCGCGTATGAAGAGTCGCGTTCGCGAAGGCTCTGGAAGCTGAAGCTTCGCGTTCGCGAGAAGAAGCTCGCGTTCGCAAAAGAGGAAAAGTGAGTAGTGGAGTTTTGTTCTACGCGAATGCGAGGTGGTGGTCATGTTCGCGATAAAGGTCGTAACTGGGCAGAATTTAAAGTTCAACATGACGGTTTGAGTTCATAGCTTCAAAAATTGATTGAGAGCTCGGTAGGAGTTAAAATTTGGAGATATTTTCGAAGGAAGTTTGTGGGTAATGATTCCTAACTCCTTTTTGATTATATCACATTCATCTAAGCTTAATTTAATCATTTAATTTTGGATTTGGGGTGAAAATTTGGGAGGGGGATGAGGAATGTTCTTAGGCCGAATTTTGAGATTATGATCAAGATTTTGGTATCGGATTTGAGTGAATTTTGTATGGTTAGACCCGTGAGTGAATGGTTGTTCATAAATTGTGACTTTTAATCGATTCCAAGACGTGGGCCTGGGGAGGATTTTGGGTATTTTTCTATTTTTCTTGGATTAGATTCGATTTCATTAGCTAAATTAGTTGTTTGTAGTTATATTTTTGTTATGAAATTGATTTGATTAGATTTGGGCCATCCAGAATTGGATACTCATGGCAAGAGCGTGATATTGTATTAATTTTGAGCTTGGTTCGAGGTAAGTGGCTTGCCTAATCTTGTGTGGGGGAACACCCCTTAGGATTTTGGTACTATTGTTATATAAATATCGTGTACGTGAGGTGACAAGTGCGTATATGTGCTAATTGTTGAAAAAACCCTTTTTCATTAAGTAAATATCTATGTTTTTCCTTTAATTGAGCAATACTAGTATGTGAAGCCTCATGTTTAGCTTAGAAAAGCATGTTTATGTGACTTAACTGTCTTATATGCTATAACTGCTTACTTGGATTCGGTATAGCATGTTTAGAGTAGGAATTACCTGTTTCTTGAATATAATTGTCGATTTCTTGTTGAGACTATTGTGTATTAACTTTGGGACTATGGAATAGTATTGCGGGAGATCCCCCTGCATGTTTACTTTGGGACTATGGATCGGTATTCCGGGAGATCCCCCTGCACATTTATAGTTGAGACTAGGGGATGGTATCACGAGAGATCCCCCTGTATTGGATATTTTCTTTGGGACTACGAAACGGTATTCTGGGAGATCCTCCTACACGTTTATGATTTGGACTACGAGACGGTATCCCGGGAGATCCTCTGTACATTTATGTTTGGGACTACGGGACGTTATCCTGGGAGATTCCTTGTTGTTATTGTCGCGCCCCCTTTTTCCTCACGGAGACCGAGTTTCGACATTCATAGGGAACAACTCATTCCGTTTTGGAAATTTGGTATTTGAATTATGAAGAGTCACCACCTATCAGATTTAAGGTGCGTTAGGGAACCTAGAACAAATAACTCATGAAAACCAGTTTGCATTACTAGAGATTGGTGTAAGGGCTCGAATTAACCTTGAGAGGAAGGTGTTAGGCACCCCTTACGGTCCACAACGGCGGGTCCCGATCAAACTCAATTATGTGAATTAGTCATTTAATAGATGGGCAGTCTAAGCACACATATGTAAATAAGGTGAGGGAAGTTCCAGATTTATTAGCCTATAGGATTACATCTGTACAATACCCGGTAAGTCTTTCTCAACTAGAGGGGTTATACGTGGCATTGGCACACATGTCATCATATACTTCCCTTGGTCATAGCCTGAAGCGTTCTTGCAACCTTAAGATGTATCCTATGTGTGTATTACCTGTCCATTCCTTGTGGACCGGGAGGTATTTAGAACCTCTAATTTAGGCAGTTCTATACTATCCTAAGGTACTTAAGGGAGAAAAATCTATGCGACAATCAAAACAATTAGGACTGTCAAGTAAATAACAATTAAGGGGGCTCACATTTTACCTCCACAAATAGAACAAACAAATGCATGTCTTAGACAACAGTGTTTTAGACATTTGAAAAGAGTCCTAATGACAGGACATATAGGTGAACGCAAATCAGAACATATGCAAATCTTTATTAAAGTGGGAACCAATACCTAATCAGTTTGTCTACTAATTCTAGAGGGGCTAAATCTGGACAGTTAACATAAGCATTGTTTTTTCAGTTTACAAGATTTTTAATCGCCCTACAGGCTTGCCTAGGCGTGCATCAATGACATCCTATGAGCATAATATCTAGTCGTTATTCAGAAGTTTAATGAAACAGTAAACAATTTTAGGCAGTTTAGGCCCTATAGGCATGCTGTCTAGGTGCAATGACTGGTTTTAAACAATGCAAACTAAATGCAGCAATTTTAAAGCCGGATTGGCATGCGAAGACTGATATTAAAACCACAAACGTAGTGTCCAGAATGTAAGATTAATTTTACCCTATATGCATGGTTTCTAAATATTGAACATGTTGAACCTATTTATCATGACTCCTAAGTGCAGAAATTGATTTTTTTTACCTATAGGCATGACATCTAAAAGTGCAAGATTTAATTTTAACCTATAGGCATGGTATCTAGAATTCATGCAAAACAATCAAACAACACAATGATTTCTGATTGCAAAAGTTTGGTTTGAACCCTATAGACATAATCTCTACAATTCATACAAGTGATGAACATTGCAATATCCTACAGGTATGGTTTCAAGGAATGTAAAAACTGATTTTAAATCCTATAGTCATGATATCTACTCATTCCCCTGCAAAACGTGTATAATTATCCCTTCCAGTTTACTAATTTCCCCAATATCTGTTTACAAAGTAAATAATATTACAAACCAAGTGTAGAATGAATTACAAGAATGATAACAGTATACTATAGGGAGCCTGGATAGGCGCAAAGCAAAACCTAGGGAACCAGGCCTTCAAACAGTCTCAATTGCCACATCTCATAATGCCAGGGAGGGTATCTTAGTATGTCAAAGTTCCCAAGGGCTTCCAGGACCCAAGGTAGTGCTCACACCAAGGCCTCATTAAAGGATAAACAGTTTGTGCAGTGTGGAATAGGCAGTCCTAGTGTGTCAAAGTTCAGAGGAGTCTCATGGAATGCTTACACTAGAGGGGCATGAACCTAAGTATTCTAGGAATTGAAGTGATAGTGATTTGGAAGAATAATTTTGATGAAAAAGAAGTTCTGGACTTTTAGAAAATCAGAAGTAAACAAAATCATTCAGTTCCTGGAACCTAGGCAAAGGTTCCAACCAAACAAGCCACATTCAGAAATAGGATTACTTAAGCTTGTTGGTTGTTAATAAGTGACCAAACACAGAAGCAAGGCATGCTAAAAATCAAGCAGACACATGTAAGCGGTAATAGGGACTGGGGATCAAAGTATCCAGATGGGGGGGGGG
>MU692856.1:139659-187524 GCA_026770625.1 Nicotiana glauca
GGAGTAGACATAAACACATAGATTAAACACTAATAGAAATGTTAGGAAACATATAGTTAGACATGCTATTGAATATATAGTTTGAACATAAGTAGACACATAGATTGGATAGAAACAATCATGCTAGCAAACACATGGATTTAAATAAAAGTAAACATGCTGATGAACACACAAATTTAACATAAGTAAACATGCTGATAAATGCACAAATTAATTGAATGACAATAGTAGAGGCATACCAGTTAAGGAAGCACAAACAGAAGGTAAAGTAGACAGGATTCAACATCCTAGCCATGACTTTCAGCCGGCTAGTCAAGCAGTGATCACAAGTAGCAGAGAGAGAGA
Organism: Nicotiana glauca; assembly: GCA_026770625.1. Lineage (NCBI taxonomy): Eukaryota > Viridiplantae > Streptophyta > Magnoliopsida > Solanales > Solanaceae > Nicotiana > Nicotiana glauca. Next base: position 140,005 of record MU692856.1, read on the forward strand.
TAAGAGGAAAGTTTTTGTGTGTGTATGAACTATTTCTCGTCCCTAAGGTAGAATGAGAGTTCATATATATATATAAGAGTCTAATAGTGTAGGTAAATAAGGCAAGGCAAATTTACATTGCAAAAATAAGGTAAGGAAGTAATCAAATAATCAATCAAGCTTGATTGGGGATAGGAAATTAGGAAATTATACCATAAATAACTCTAATTGAATTTCAAATAAGGCAAGAAGTAGGTTTACCAGTCCATTAGGGTTAGAACCCTTAAATCAAGTAATCAGTTTCACAAATAAGGCAACACGGTTAATCAGAGACCAATCAAAGGGTCAATCAATCCATAGATAGACAAGAGATGTCAATTAAGAAACTTAGGATTAAGGAAAACAATCAGAGATCAGTAAATGAGTTTAGTAAACAAATGAAACCCTAGATAATTAGGATAATCATTCAATTATTCAAACAATAACGGACAAAAGGTTGAAATCAAACACTGAATAGTCAAACAATTGGACTAAAAACATAACCAGGTGACAAAGATCAAACGAAACATAAAAACTTTAGAAAACCTTTTGCAAAAAATGAAAGTGGAAAACCCAGATGATTAGAAAGATACTTAGGGTTGACAAGTAGTAGGAAGATTAGGAGAACTTTAAAAACTAGCCGTGGAAATAGAAATCACTTCAAACATACAGAGATTCGAACAACAGAAATAAAAAACCTAAAGTAGCGTAGTGCTAAAATTCAGTTAATAGTGAAGAAACAAGAAACTCTTTAAATAAAAATTGACGACGAACTCATAAACATTCCAGACCTACAAAGATCTGGATGGATTCATGTTTGAAATGGGGATTTTGAAGAAAGAATGAAAGGGTAAAGAGAATCCAGTCTCAAACAAGAGATTTGAACCGCAAAAGCATCAAAATAGTAATACTCGCAACCATAGACGGACTCTCAGAGAGTCTTGAACCAAATCTGGTTAGATCTCTTCGAGATGTTTCTAGGAAATCATAAGAATGAGCAACCGGGAGAAGTAGAAGATCAGTAGAAGCCTCAAACGACCATGGAAATCCATGGGTCGAGTGAGTATTGGAGGGAATATGATTAGTTTTGGGTGACAATGACTAGGGTTAGATTTAGGTCTGAGAGAGACGGAGAGGATTAGGTATTCTAGGGCGGCTGTTTGTGAATAATGGATAGGGTTTAGGGGGGTGTTTGGCTAAAATGGTAAGAAGTGATGGTATCGACGGCCATGATTTAGAGGGTTTGGGAGCTGGGTGGGATTTAATTGGGCAAGTGGTGGTTGGTTTGGGCCTGGTCCTAGTGGGTTAGGGATTTAGGCTGTTTAATTTAGGCTAGGTCCGAAAATTAAAAGGGGTCATTTGTTAAATACCTATTTAATTGCTAAAACAAAAATTGTTAATAAATTATAAAAAATGACTTTCATGGCTAGAAATATTTTAAAATAATTACTTAATATTTTGATAATATAAAAGACTATTTTCTGGCAAAATAATGTAATAATGCATGCATGGGCTATAACTATAAAGTAATTGCAATTATAACCCCAAAAATACAAATGTGGCTATTTGTGAAATAATTAAAACTTAGTACAAATGCAAATGATAAAATTAAGCCACAAAATTATTATAAAACTATTTATGATGCAATTAGTGATTATTTATATAAATAAAAATGTTGGGATAAATTAATTAAAATCTTTTTAAAAATGCAGAATTGGTAAAAAAAATAATTGATGCCAATGCATAGTTTTGAAAATATTATAGGGAAAAATTGGGTACCAACAGCTGCCCCTCTTTACTCAGTAAGGATGAAGAGTTTTTGGGTAAGTAAATGATGGCCAATTTTGATTGAATAGGATGTTTTAAAAAAAATAGAGGTCGAACTCTGGTCTTTGAGCTGCCTACATATCCCTGGCTTTATAGGAATCAGGACGTATGTAGTTCTGGACCCATCGGTGAATGAAGCCGACAGAGTTATTATAGGAATGGTAGCTAGTTTAATCAAAAGGTCATTTTTATGAAGGGTGAGGTCGGATAGAGTTATTGTTGCGAATCTTGAATGTATCGATTGTATTATAGGGCAGATAGCTGGATACCATAGAGTATGATGGGTAACTAATAAGAATTGGTTATGAATGGCAAAGTGAAAAATTGTATGAGCGAAAATCGGAGTGAAGGTTGCTCCTATTTGAAAAACGGTTACCTCCGGGATCACCTGCAAAACTCAGAATATGATGCATGCAAGTACATAAGTTACTACGAGAATTTAAATGTGATGCAAATTCCCTTTGGACCATGAAAGATTGTCTTTGGACGGTGCGGATGACATCCTTAGACTATGATGTCCTGGGCCATGAATTGTGAGATAGGAGATTCGCAGGCTATGCAATGATGTTCTCGGGCCATGAAAATGGTGCCTCCTAACCGTGATGCCTTTGAATAATGATATGCAAATTTGAGAGATGCTCAGGCCATAGCATGGTGTCTTCTGGCTATGAGGATGATGCCTTTAGACAATGACGCCTTTGGACAAGTTCGCGGTATTTCAGCCCATGAGATGCAATAATATGATGCTAAAATCAACAAGACAAGGCTTAGTCTTGTGAGGTTGAGGGCAGAGCTTAGACCGAAAGAGGAGGAAATAGATAGTGCCGGAGAGACAGCGCTTAGCCTTGGAAAATAAAGGCAAGCGGAAGGCAATGCTTATCCTTATGCAAATATGGAGGTAGGACTTAGCCTCATGCAAGATTTGAGACAGGGCTTAGTCTCATGCAAAGAGAAGGCAATGCATAGCCTTATGCAAATATGGAGGCAGGGCTTAGCCTCATGCAATATTGGAGACAGAGCTTAGTTTCATGCAAAGAGAAGGCAATGCTTAGCCTTATGCAAATGTGGAGGCAGGGCTTAGCCTCATGCAATATTGGAGACAGAGCTTAGTCTCATGCAAAGAGAAGGCAGTGCTTATCCTTATGAAAATATGGAGGCAGGGCTTAGCCTAATGCAAGATTAGAGATACAACTTAGTCTCATGCAAGGAGAAGGCAGTGCTTAGCCTTATGCAAAATAGGAGGCAGAGATTAGCTTCATGCAAGATTCGGGACAAGGCTTAGTCTCATGCAAAGAGAAGGCAATGCTTAGCCTTATGCAAATATGGAGGCAAGTCTTAGTCTCATGCAAAGAGAAGGTAGTGCTTAACCTTATGCAAATATGGAGGCAGGGCTTAGCCTCATGCAAGATTGGAGACAGAGCTTAGTCTCATGGAAAGAGAAGGCAATGCTCATCCTTATGCAAATATGGAGGCAGGACTTAGCCTCCTGCAAGATTGGAGACAGAGCTTAGTCTCATGCAAAGAGAAGGCAGTGCTTAGCCTTATGCAAATATGGAGATAGGGCTTAGCCTCATGCTAGATTGGAGATAGAGCTTAGTCTCATGCAAAGAGAAGGCAATGTTTAGTCTTATGCGATGAACAAGTAGCAAATAGGAGTACATATTTCTTAGCTGGAGATATACTCAGTGTCTGGTGGCCAATTGATAGTGATTTTGCTGCGTGTATATATTTGCGAATGCTACTGTATGTCAGTTGTACTTGCGCTTAAAGAAAAATTGTAAGTTTTTTTAGGGAAGGTTAGTTCGTGCCTTCGTATGCTGGCTTTACTCCGCTCCTTTTTGGAGGCCTTGTTTGGGTTTCCTTGGGTAACACCTGGCAGTTATGGAAGTAGAGTTTTCGAAAATATGCATTTATTGATAAAACATAGTAGATTTAGAAATCATAATGAAACATTGAGTAATTTTAGATGAACTGATAACTGTGACACATTTTAGATACATTGCAACTTCTTTGTGTTAGAATTTTGAGGGTCCCCCTCAAAATTCTACCCCAGTTTGGTAAATGACTCTGTGGCCGTTTGCGTGTGACGAAGCTTGTTGATCTTTCTCCAGAATTTTGAGAATCCAATCTCTAAACCAATTTCTGACTGTCTGGCATGTGATGGCATTGGTTGGACTTGCTCCGGAATTTAAGTCCTCAAAATTTTGCCCCAGTTTCTAGTTCCGGGGGAAATGAAATTTTTATTATAATATGATCGAACCCACAGGGATACCTACGTATCCCCTCTTAAATGGGAATCAGGTCAAGCGTAGTTCAATTACATCATATGAATGCGAATAATCTAAGCATAGTATCTCTTGACCGCGTCTGAATTAATTGGTTTTGGCCAAACTTTTTTGTCCATTTCTACAAGTATGAGTGCTCCTCCTATTTGTACCCGGTGAGTCATATAAGGACCCTGCCAGTTGGGAAAGAATTTCCCTGTGGCTTCATCTTGATATGGGAAGATCTTCTTCAGCACTAACTGTACCGGTGCAAATTGTCTCGGCTTGACCATTTTGTTGAAAGCTCTGGACATTCTAATCTGATAAAGTTGACCATGACATACTATGCTTATTCTTTTTCTGTCTATGAGGGATAATTGCTCATAGCGGCTCCTTATCCATTATGCATCACTGAGTTTGGATTCCTATATGATTCTCAAAGAGGTAATCTCTACCTCAGCCAGGATGACAGCTTCGGTACCATAGACCAGCAGATAGGGAGTTGCCCTGTTGATGTGTGACCTGTAGTGTGGTATCCTAATAAGGCAAAGGGTAACTTCTCGTTCCATTGTTTGTGATTTTCTACCATCTTTATTAGTATCTTCTTGATGGTTTTGTTTGCAACTTCCACTACTCCATTCATTTGAGGTTTGTTTGGTGTAGAGTTCTTATGCTTGATTTTGAATGTCTTACACATGGCTTTCATTAGATCACTGTTGAGATTGGCAGCATTGTCAGTGATGATGGACTCGGGCACCCCGAATCGGCAGACGATGTGATCCTTGACAAAATTTGTGACAACTTTCTTGGTTACAGCTTTGTAAGATGCAGCTTCCACCCATTTCGTGAAGCAGTCAGCAGCCACTAGGATGAACCGGTGCCCGTTAGAAGTGGTGGTCTCAATTGGACCGATGACATACATTCCCCAAGCGGCAAAAGGCTAAGGTGCACTAGTTGCGTTGAGCTTATTTGGTGGTACCCTTATCATTTCTGCATGTACCTGGCACTTGTGGCATTTCTGGATGTACCGGATGCAATGGTCTTAGTATCTTCCATGGTCATCCAGAAATATCCAGCTATGAGTATCTTCTTGGCTAGAACGAAACCGTTCATGTGTGGTCCACAACTTCCGGCTGGTATATCTTCAAGCAATCTAGAAGCTTTCTTTGCGTCGACACACCTTAACAACCCTAGATCAGGGGTTCTTCTGTACAAGGTCCCTCCGCTTTGGAAGAAGTGATTGGATAGCCTCCGTAGCGTGCGTTTCTGAGTGTGATTTTCCTGTTCGGATATTCTCCTCTTGTCAAATATTCTTTGATGTCGTGGAACCAAGGTTTTCCATCCATCTCCTCCTCAACATGACCACAGTAAGCCGGTTGATTATGAATTCTCACCGGGACTGGATCAATGAAATTCGTGTCTGGATAATGTATCACTGATGCCAAAGTAGCCAGTGCATCTAAGAACTTATTTTAAATTCTTGGCACATGTTTGAATTCTACTTTTGTGAATCTTTTCATCAATTCATGTACATGATGCAAGTATGGTAGTATTTTGGTGTTCTTTTTAGCCCATTATCCTTGAACCTGATGTACCAGAAGGTCCGAATCTCCAAGTACCAGCAGTTCTTGTATGTTCATATCGATGGCCAAATTGAGCCCCATGATGCAGGCTTCATATTGTTGGGACACGAAAACCTGAGTTTTGTAGATACCGGGTGCTGACCTATTTTTGATACTAAGACTTCTCCAATACCTACTCCCTTGAAATTAGCAGCTCTGTTGAAAAACATTCTCCAGCCATTGTAAGCTTCAGTAATGTCCTCTCCTACGAGTGATACTTCTTCATCGGGAAAATACATTTTCAAGGGTTTTTTTTTGGCAATCCATTAGGCAAGCACCTAGGGCTAGTTTTTTTATTAATAACAGAAAAGAAAAATATGACAATTAGGAAAAGTAGAAATAAGGGGGACAATAGCACCAGTTTTCAAGGGTTCGTATTCTCCTCCCATAGGATTTTCAGCAAGATGGTCGGCCAATGCATGTCCTTTGACCGCCTTTTGAGTTACATAGATGATGTCGAACTCACTTTACAGTATCTGCCACTTGGCTAACTTCCCTTTTGGGATGGGATTCTGAAATATGTACTTCAGAGGGCCATCCTGGATATAAGATACAAGGTATATGCGCAGAAGTAATGCCTCAATTTTTTAGCCGTCCAGGTCAGAGCACAGCAAGTGCATTCCAATAGAGAATATTGTGCTTCATAGGATGTGAACTTATTACTCAAGTATTATATGGATTTCTCCTTTCTCCCTGTCTCGTCATGTTGTTTCAAAACACATCCAAAAGTTTCATCTAATACAAATCGATAGAGTAGAAAAGTTCTCCTAGGTTCTGGAGGGACTAGGACTGGTGGTCTGGACAGGTACTCCTTGATTTTGTCGAAAATCTCTCTAACAATCTTTGGTCCAACATGTTTTAGCATCTTTCCTCAACATCTTGAAGATGGGTTCACATATGACTGTGGACTGTGCTATGAAATGACTGATATAGTTGAGACATCCTGGGAAGCTCATCACGTCCTTTTTGCTCCTTGGTGGCGGTAACTCTTGAATAGCCTTAACTTTGGACGGGCCCAACTCAATTCCCCGACGGCTGACAATGAATCCCAATAACTTTCCTGTGGGAACCCAGAATGCACATTTTATGGGGTTCAGTTTTAAGTTGTACCTCCTTAATTTGTCAAAGAACTTTCTCAAATCCGCTATGTGATCTGCGGCCCTTTTGGATTTGATAATGACGTCGTCAACATACACCTCTATTTCTTTATGTAACATATCATGGAAGATTGTTGTTATGGATCTCATGTAAGTAGCCGCAATATTCTTTAGACTAAATGGCATCATCTTGTAGCAGTACACTCCCCACAGTGTAATGAAAGTTGTTTTCTTTGCGTCTTCTACATCCATCCAGATCTGGTGATAACCTGTGAAGAAATCTACAAAGGATTGGAGCTCATGCTTGGCATGATTGTTGATCAGGATGTGTATATTTGGCAGTGGAAAGTCATCCTTGGGACTTGCTTTGCTTAAGTCTCGATAGTCAACACATACTCTGACTTTCCCATCTTTATTTGGAACCGGCACAATGTTAGCTAACCAGGTTGGGTACTCAACTACCCTAAAGACTTTGGCTTTGATCTGCTTAGTAACTTCCTCTCTGAGTTTCAGGCTCATATCTGGTTTGAACTTTCTAAGTTTCTGCTTCACCGGCGGACACATTAGATTGGTAGGCAACTTTTAAGCCACTATCGATGTTCTCAAACCGGTCATATCATCATATGACCATGAAAATATATCATTATACTCTTTCAAGAAACGGATGTATTCCTCCTTCTCTATTAGTGATAAGTAAATGCTTATGCGAGTTTGCTTGATGTTCTCGGCGTCTCCCAAATTTACTGCTTCGATTTCGTCCATGTTGGACTTAGGCTTATTCTCAAAGTTCTCGACCTCTCAGACAATTTCCTCAGGTATTTCATCTTCTTCCTCCGAGTCACTATCCTTATGTTGCGCTGTCTCATTACATGTCACAGTTATCGATGCATCAGGAAAAGTAATAATAACGTTGTAGAAAGAAAAGTGTGAAAGATAATAATGAATAATAAATACCAATGCATTTGATTAAATTTCTGAAAATATCCAAAATAAGTATGGCTCGACAAATCGAGCAATTATTTTGAAACAAAATGCATATTTAAAAATAAAATTACTCAAAACATCTGAAATGCTTAGCGTGGCTATAAAAATAAAATTAGGCTAAACGCCAAGATACCCAGGGACTCGGCGGGCCCGGGATGGTGTGGCAGTCCAATTCCTAAGAATGGTTCCCTTCTCTATAGTCCTTATAGTGAGGCCTTCTTCCCCCTTCTCTTCAATTATTGCATTGTAGCCCATATCCTTGTCATCTAGAAACAAATTCCTCAGCCCAACAAAGGATTCTTCCTCTATAGTTCCCCATATTATATCAGCCTGGTGAAAAGTTTGACTCAGAAGCGGCACTGGTTTCTTGAGAGGGTAATAAGGACCATGCCATAGAGGTGACCAATCATCATACTCTTGCCATGTATACTGGTATCCGGGCATGAAGGTTGTACCATGACGTTTCAGTTGTATTGGTTTAGTAACGCCTTGGAGATTCTTCCCAAGCCCTTTGTCGGGTTTATACCCAGTCCATGCAAGTATGCTTTCTATCTTTTTACTCAAACATATATCCTTCTCAACTGCATTGATATGTTCAATGTGGTGATAAGTTTCCCCTCCTAAACTTCTTCTGTTCTCGATAAATGGGATGGTATGACTGGTGTATATTGGATTACTTCCATCTTCATGAATGATCACCTCCTGATGGTTCCATTCGAACTTCATGGCCTGGTGTATTGTGGAAGCCACAACTCCAGCGGCATATATCCAAGGTCGACCCAATAGAAGATTGTATGAAGCTGATATGTCAAGCACTTCGAATTCAACGTTGAACCAAGTTGTCCCTATCTACAGACAAAGATTAATCTCCCCAGTTGTGGCCCTTTGAGACCCATCAAAGGCTTTCATGTTCATACTTCCTAACCGTATCTCGTGGAACCTCTGTCCAATCTTTCCAGAGTATCTAATGGATAAATTTAGAGGCTTGAACCTCCATCGATCAGGACATTGACAATGAATTTGTCTTCAAATTGTACCATGACATGCAATGCTCGGTTATGATTCAACCCTTCAGGTAGTAATTCATCCTCGTGAAAAGTGATCTTATGACCTTCCAGCACCTGCCCTACCATGTTGGCCATGTCTCCGCAGGTGATGTTGTTAGGAATATAAGCTTCATTCAACACCTTCATCAAAGCATTCTTGTGCACCTCTGAATTTTGCAATAGTGACAGGATGGAGATCTGGGTAGGGGTTATGTTCAAATGAACGATGACGGAATATTCCTTTGCTTGTACTTTCCTCTAAAGGTCATCTATTTCAGTTTCAATGACAGGTTTCTTAGTAGAAACCTCCTTGCTTGATCCTCCCAAGTGTTCGGGTGTATAGATCCTTCCCGTTCTGGTCATTCCTTATGCAACATCAGATTTTTCTATCTTTGCCTTTCCTTTTTACCTAGCTTCAGCAACGTAATCCCAAGGTATGGCTTTGGAATCAAAAGGAGGTGTGGTTGATACTGTCACTGTGAAAGATGTGGTCACTTCTACCTCAAATGGAATAGGTGTGGCTGTGGGTAGAGCTACCTCTACCTCAAATGTAAGCGATGCGGCTACGTCAACCTCGACTGGCGACATTGTCTGTACTACAATAGAAGTAAGTGTGACTGCAAGTTTAAAGTCATCGCATTCCCAAATAAGCCTGATTGACCCCTCAGGATCCCACTCATCATCCGTCTCTATCACATGTATCCCACCACCCTTATGATCTGGGAGAGGATTATTGCAGATGTTATGTGTAGCTACCTTGGCCTATATGACCTTGTTGTCAAGCAGTGTCTGGATTTTATCTTTCAATGTTCGGCACTCGTCAATGCTGTGCCCCTTTTGTGATGACCCGACTCGTCGTCTCATGAGTTACCACCCCGTTCTTCCCATTTTCTACTTCCTTATGTTTCATTATAGGCATTGGGTGTGTTAGAGTCGATTTGGAGTGGTTTTGATAAGAAATGAGACACTTAGTCTCTTTAAGGAAGGCTTAGTTTGGAAAAGTCAACCGTAAGTTGACTTGTGTGTTAGAGGGCTCGGATGTGAATTCTGATGGTTCGGTTAGCTCCGGAAGGTGGTTTGTGACTTAGGAGCGTGATCAAAAGTATTTTTGGAGGTCCGGTGTAGAATTAGGTTTGAATTGGCGAAGTTAGTATTTTGGCGATTTCCGGTGGATAGGTGAGATTTTGATCCTGGAGTCGGAATGGAATTCTGAGAGTTGCTGTAGCTTTGTTAGGCAATTTGGGATGTGTTTACAAAATTTCAGGTCATTCGGACGTGGTTTGGTTGGGTTTTTGATCGAATGCATATTTCGGAAGTTTTAGAAGAATTTAGGTTTGAATCGGATGTAATTTTATGGTTTTAGTGTTGTTGGATGTGTTTTTATGATTGGAACAAGTTTGAATAACGTTAAAGGATGTATTGGTATTTTTGGTTGAGGTTCGGGGGGCCTCGGGGTGATTCCGGATGGCCATCGGGATGAATTGTTTGAGTTGTGAAAGTCCTGGTTTGCTGGTATCTGGTATTTTTGCTTCTGAGGAAATTGGACCGCAGATGCGGTTTCGCATAAGCGAAGGAGAAGTCGTAGGTGCGAAAATGGGACTGGAGGCAGGTTCCGCAGAAGCGGAGGTTCGGACCGCAGAAGCAGTCTCGCTTGTGCGAAAAATGGACCGCAGAAGCGTCCTGGACGAAATGAGGGAATCCGCATAAGCGACATTTTTATCGCAGAAGCGGAAATAGGCCTGGACAGAGAGGTTAAGTTCTGGAAATGGGACTTCGTTCCCATTTCCCATTTTTGACGATTTGGAGCTCGGATAAGGCGATTTTTTGGGAGATTTTTGGAGAGAACAACGGGGTAAGTATTCTTAACTCAATTTTGGTTATATTACTCGAATCTATTGCAAGTTTTGTCATTTATCCGTGATATTAAGGGGGGAAACTTAGAAACCCTCTCAGATAGATTTGAGGATTTGAAAGTCAAAACGATATGGGGAATTTATAAATTTGGTGTGGTTACTCGTGGCGAGATAAGGAACCCGTTGATGTTAATTTTTTTGAGTTTCAAGACGTGGGCCCGGGGCTCGGGTTTTGTAAAATTCATGAATTTTGATATTTTTCAATTTATTTCGATTGGGTATTGTCTCTTTAGCATAATGCGATATATTCGTTGTGATTTTGAGCAGATTCGTCGCAAAAGGAGGCTAATTTGAGAGGCAAGGGCATAGCGAGCTAGACTTTGACCGTCTTGAGGTGAGTAATTGATGTAAATGATGTTCTGAGGGTTTGAAACCCCATAATTTCACATCATAACGCTATATTGAGGTGACTTGCACACCGGATAACGGGCGTGGGGTACAGCACCGTTGGAGATTGTGACTTGGTCTGTCCCGAGAGATGTTTTTACCGTGTTTTCTACTTGAACTAAATTGAGAATCATCCTTACTTGGTTTTAATTGTTACATTTGGGCTTCTTGCCAATTATTTGAATCCTTCAGGGATTGATATCACTGCTTTTGCATACTTTACATATTATTTGATCTCAGTCCAAGGTTTTAAATACTGTTTACAAACTCAGCCATCTTCCTAAGATTTGAAAACTTAAATGATATTTTTGGGCTGAGAACCATTGTTTTATAAATGCCCAAGGGGCTTATGTTGGTTTCTAGATTGAGCATGGATCGGGATGCGCGCCGCAGTAGTATTACATTGATATTGAGGCCGAGAGCCTGGTTGAATACTTTGATATTGCGGCCGAGAGCCTGGTGGATTATACTGATGTTGATATGAGGCTGAGGGCCTAGATTTGATGCCACGAGATGGCTTGATATTGCTCTTAGGCGCTAGGAGCCCCTTCGGAGTCTGTACACACCCCTAGTGAGCGCTGTCGACGATAAGTAAATGTATGGCTCAGGCTGCACGCCGCAGTGGGTACCGGACTGTACCGTCATATGCATTGCATTGCATCTCATGCATTGTTCTTTATCTGTTATACCTACCTTAGTATTTGTATTCTGATTTGATTGACTTGTTGCTTCACTATTTGATGTTCTAAACTGCTAGTTATAGTTTACCTTGTATTTTCCATGATTTCTTATTCTCAGCCTTTATTTATGTTTATTGCTCACTGGGTCGGAGTACTCAGATTACTCCCTGCACCTTGTGTGCAGATCCAGGTACACTACAGGCTGAGTGAGGATTTGTTTAGCTGAGCAGCAGTATCTGGGAGTATCGACGTAGCTGCATGGCGTTCGCAGCCTTGATCTCTCCCCTCTATCTCTATCTTTTATTCTGTATTTTTCCTAGACACACTTGTAATAGGTGGATATTCTGTATTAGAGGCTCATAATCGTGACACCGGATTCTATTAGACTATGGTGTAGTATTTTAATTGAACTTCTGTAGATTTTATTATTTATAAATTTGAAAGTAATGACTTAGTGATTCTCTGTGTTATTTATCTATAATCTGGTTAAGAATTTGAGATAATGTTGTTGAATGGTCGGGCTTTCCTAGCAGTGTGTTGGGCGCCATCATGACCGGGTTTGGGGTCGTGATAAGTTGGTATCAGAGCATAGGTTAATTGGTCTCGCAAGTTATGAGCGTTTTTAGTAGAGTCTCGCAGATCGATATGGAGACATCTGTATTTATCCTCGAGAGGCTGCAGAACATTTACGAAAACTTCATATTCTTGAAATTCTTGTCGTGCGAATTTGTTGATCTGAACACTAAAATTTCTATCATTCTATTCTCTCGCAGATGGCGAGGACTCGTGCTACTGGACGAGGTGGACGACCACCAGTACCACCCACTGATGCCACCAGAGGCCGTGGACGCGGTCGTGGGCATGGCAGAGGTAGAGTAGCACGGGCAGCACCTGTTAATCCACTAGCTGCCCCAGTTCCAGATCATGCTCCAGCAGTTGTACCAGTTCAAGCACTAGCTATGCCTATTGTCATTACGGGTCTTCAGGAGACCTTGGCTCAGATTTTGACAGTTTGCACTAGTCTGGATCAGGCGGTCTCAGCCGCTATAGCCGCAGCTACTTCACAGGCTTGAGAAGGCATCCAGACTCCTGTTAATCACACAATTGAGCAAGTTGTGCATGGATTGCAGACACCAGAAGCAGTTCCAGCTCAGCCGGTTGCACCAGTTCAGACCTTTGTGGTTCCAGCTATGCCAGACGATGAGCAGCATTATCTCGAGAGGTTTGGTAGGCTCCAGCCTCCAGTATTCAGTGGTGCAGAGGGCGAGGATGCCCAGGGTTTTCTTGACAAGTGTCAGCGTATGCTTCGCACAGCAGGGATTTTGGAGTCGAGTGGTGTATCTTTTACTACATTTCAGTTCCAGGGAGCTGCATTTACCTGGTGGGAAGATTTTGAGAGGCGTAGGCCTGTTGGTGCAGCACCCCTTACTTGGCAGTAGTACTCCACTCTATTTCTGGAGAAGTGTGTACCTCAGTCCCATAGGGAGGAGCTGCGTAGACAGTTTGAGTGGTTGACTCAGGGAGACATGTCAGTGACCCGATACGAGATGAGATTTTCACAGTTGGCTCGTCATGCTACTTGGATGATTCCGACATATCGTGAGAGGATCCGGAGATTCGTGGATGGTCTTAACTACTCTCTCCGTATTTTGATGGCTAGAGAGAGAGTATTGGGTGCTTCGTTCGAGGAGGTGGTTGACATTGCTCGTGATATTGAGACAGTTCGCCGAAGAGAGCGAGAGGAGAGTGAGAAAAAGAGGCCTCGAGGTTCTGGCAGTTTTAGTGGTGCTCCATCTAGGGGCCAGTTCCAGCGTGGTAGAGGTCGTTCCTTCATACCTCCTCAGTCGGCTCGTCCAAAGTATAGTAGGGAATCTACAGACCGTGGTCATCAGGGGTTTCAGCAGGTCCAGTCTTTACTTAACGCTCTCCCAGCTCAGAGCTCATCTTATGCCCCTTCAAGGTTCATCTACGCAGAGTGCATTGGCTGGTCATTATGGTGCGAGGGGTTCCCTCCAGTTCCCTTCTCCAGCACCTGGTGGTTGCTACGAGTGCGGAAAGTTTGGTCATATGAAGAGGCAGAGTCCTCGACTTCGTGGTGGTCAATTTCAGTAGAGGGACCCGCCCTCGTCTGCTGCTCCAGTTTTTTCAGCACCCACCCAGCCAGCTAGTGGTAGAGGCCAGGTAGCTAGAGGTCACCCCATAGGTGGAGGCTGATCAGGCGGTGGCCAGGCCCGATTTTATGCCATTCGAGGCACGATAGATGCCATTGCGTCAGATGTTGTTATCATAGGTATTATCTCAGTCTGCCACACATATGCCTCTGTCTTATTTGATCCCGGATCCACCTATTCTTATGTGTCCTCATATTTTCCTCATTATTTGGGTACGACCCGAGGGTGTCTTGCTTTACCTGTGCATGTATCTACCTCGGTGGGCGATACTATTATTGTAGACCATGTGTATCGGTCTTGTATTATGACTATTGGGGATCTGGAGACTCGAGTTGATTTATTGCTGTTGAGCATGGTAGATTTTGATGTTATTCTGGGCATGGATTGGCTATTTCCGTGTCATGCTATTCTAGACTGTCAAGTTAAGACAATCACTTTGGCTATTTCGGGTGTTTCGAGGATTGAATGGCGTGGTATGACTGCTTATGTCCCTAGCAGAGTAATTTCTTTCTTGAAAGCCCAGCGTATGGTTGGGAAGGGTTGTCTATCATATCTAGCTTTTGTGCGAGATGTTGGAGCTGAGACTCCGAGTATTAATTTTGTCCCAGTTGTGAGGGATTTTCCTGATGTATTTCCTGCATACCTGCCGGGTATGCCGCCGGACATGGATATTGATTTTGGCATTGATTTGGTGCCGGGCACCCAGCCCATTTATATTCCACCATATCGTATGGCACCAACAAAGTTGAAAGAATTGAAGGAGAAACTTTAGGAACTCCTGGATAAGGGGTTCATTCGGCCTAGTGTGTCACCGTGGGGTGCTCCAGTTCTATTTGTGAAAAAGAAAGATGGCACAATGAGAATGTGCATTGACTACAGATAGCTAAACAAGGTGATAGTGAAGAACAAGTGTCCTTTGCCTCGTATTGATGAATTATTTGATCAGCTTCAGGGAGCGAGGGTGTTTTCTAAGATTGATCTCCGTTCAGGTTATCACCAGTTAAAGATCAGGGAGTCGAATATTCTTAAGACTGCTTTCAGGACTAGATATGGTCACTATGAGTTTCTGGTTATGTCTTTCGGGTTGACCAATGCCCCAGCAGCGTTCATGCATTTGGTGAACAGCGTATTTCGACCTTATCTGGATTCTTTTGTTATTGTATTTATTGATAATATTCTGGTGTACTCGCATAGCCAGGAGGAGCACATCAAGCATTTGCGTGTAGTGTTGTAGAGATTGAGGGAGGAGAAACTTTATGCAAAATTCTCCAAGTGTGAATTTTGGCTAGGTTCTGCGGCATTCTTGGGACACATAGTGTCCAGCGAGCGTATTCAGGTTGATCCAAAGAAGATAGAAATAGTGCAAAGTTGGTCTAGACCGTCCACAGCCATAGAGATCCGGAGTTTTCTTGGGCTAGCAGGCTATTATCGTCGGTTTGTTCAGGGGTTTTCATCCATTGCGTCGCCTTTGACCAAACTAACTCAGAAGGATGCTCCATTTGTATGGTCAGACGAGTGTGAGGAGAGCTTTTAGAAGCTCAAGATAGTTTTGACCACAGCTGCAGTGTTGGTTTTACCATCAGCTACAGGTTTATATACTGTATATTGTGATGCTTCGAGAGTTGGGATTGGCTATGTGTTGATGCATGAGGGTAGAGTTATTGCTTATGCTTCTCGTCAGTTAAATCCCCATGAGAAGAACTAACCTGTTCATGATTTAGAGTTGGCTGCCATAGTTCATGCCTTGAAAATTTGGAGGCACCATTTATATGACGTATCTTGTGAGGTATTCACTGATCATCGCAGTCTTCAGCATTTGTTTAAGTAGAAAGACCTTAATTTGAGGCAGTGGAGGTGGCTTGAGTTGCTAAAAGATTATGATATTACTATTCTGTATCATCCGGGAAAGGCCAATGTAGTGGCCGATGCTTTGAGCTGAAAGGCAGCCGGTATGGGAAGTTGGCATACATTCCAGTTGGGGAAAGGCCCTTTGCAGTTGACGTTCAAGCCTTGGATAATCGGTTTGTGAGACTAGACATTTCTGAGCCCAGTCGGGTGTTGGCTTGTGTGGTTTCTCGGTCTTCCTTATATGATCGCATCAGAGAACGCCAGTATGATGACCCGTATTTTCTTGTCCTTAAGGACAAAGTTCAGCATGATGATGTCGGGGATGTGATTATAGATGATAGTGGTGTATTGAGGATGCAAGGCCGTATCTGTGTGCCTATGTAGATGGGCTTAGAGAGTTGATTCTGGAGGAGGCCCACAACTCGCGGTATTCTATTCATCCGGGTACCGCGAAGATGTATCAGGACTTGAGACAACATTATTGGTGGAGAAGAATGAAGAAAGATATTGTAGGTTATGTAGCTCGGTGTCTCAATTGTCAGCAGGTGAAATATGAGCATCAGAGACCGGGTGGTTTGCTTCAGCGGATGATTATTCCATAATGGAAGTGGGAGAGAGTTACTATGGATTTTGTGAGTTGTCTTTCTCGAAATTCGAAGAAATTTGACTCTATTTGGGCGATTGTGGATCGACTAACCATGTCCACGCACTTCATTCCAGTGTGTACTACGTATTCTTCGGAGCGGTTGCCAGGGATATTTGTCCGAGAGATTGTGCGATTGCACGGTGTTCCAGTTTCCATTATCTCAGATAGAGGTACTCAGTTTACTTCCAAGATATTGAGGACTTTTCAGCGAGAGTTGGGTACCCAGGTGGAGTTGAGCACAGCATTTCATCCTCAGACGGACGGACAGTCCGAGCATACTATTCAGATATTGGAGGACATGTTGTGTGCCTGTGTGATTGATTTCGGAGGATCTTGGGATGAGTTTCTGCCGCTTGCAGAGTTTGCTTAAAACAACAACTATCAGTCCATTATTCATATAGCACCGTATGAGGCCTTGTATGGGAGAGGGTGTAGATCTCCTGCTGGTTAGTTTTGAGCCCGGCGAGGCTAGACTATTGGGGACAGAGTTGGTTCAGGATGCCTTAGAGAAGGTGAAAGTCATTCAGGAGAGACTTCGTACAGCTCAGTCGCATCAGAAGAGTTATGCATATCGGAATGTTCGAGATCTGTCTTACATGGTGGGTGAGAAGGTCTTGCTGAAGGTTTCGCCCATGAAGGGTGTTATGAGATTTGGAAAGAAAGGGAAGTTGAGCCCGCGATCTATTGGGCCTTTTGAGGTACTTAGGAGAATTGGAGAGGTGGCCTATATGCTTGCTTTGCCACCCAGTGTGTTTGGCGTTCATCCGGTATTCCATGTTTCTATGCTCCGGAAGTATGTTGGGGACTCGTCTCATGTTTTGTATTTCAACACAGTGCAGTTAAATGAGGATCTGACTTATGATGTGTAGCGAGTGGCTATTTTGGGTCGACAGGTTTGAAAACTGAGATCAAAAGATATAGCATCAGTGAAAGTATAGTGGAGAGATCGGCCCGTAGATGAAGCTACCTGGGAGACCGAGCGGGAGATGCAGAGCAGATATCCTCGCCTGTTTGAGGCTTCAGGTATGTTTCTTAACTCGCTCGTGGACGAGCGTTTGTTTAAGTTGGGGAGGATGTGACAACCCGACCCATCGTCTCATGATTTACCACCCCGTTCTTCCATTTTCTGCTTCATAATGTTTCATTATCGGCATTGGGTGCGTGAGAGTCGATTTGGAGTGGTTTTGATAAGAAATGAGACACTAAGTCTCTTTAAGGAAGGCTTAGTTTGGAAAAGTCAACCGTAAGTTGACTTATGTGTTAGAGGGATCGGATGTGAATTCTGATGGTTCGGTTAGCTCCGGAAGGTGATTTGTAACTTAGGAGCGTGATGGGAAGTATTTTTGGAGGTCCGGTGTAGAATTAGGTTTGAATTGGCGAAGTTAGTATTTTGGCAATTTCCGGTGAATAGGTGAGATTTTGATCCGGGAGTCGGAATGGAATTCCAAGAGTTGTTGTAGCTTCGTTAGATGATTTGGGATGTATGTGCAAAATTTTAGGTCATTCGAACATGGTTTGGTTGGATTTTTGATCGAATGCATGTTTCGGAAATTTTAGAAGAATTTAGGCTTGAATCCGATGTAATTTGATGGTTTTAGTGTTGTTGGATGTGTTTTTACTATTGGAACAAGTTTGAATAACATTATAGGATGTATTGGTATTTTTGGTTGAGGTCCCGGGGGCCTCGGGGTGATTCCGGATGTCCATCGGGATGAATTTTTGGAGTTGTGAAAGTCCTGGTCTGCTGGTATCTGGTATTTTCGCTTCTACAGAAATTGGACCGCAGATGCGGTTCCGCAGAAGCGATGGAGAAGTCGTAGGTGCGAAAATCGGCCTGGAGGCAGGTTCAGTAGAAACGGAGGTTCGGACCGCAGAAACGGTCTTGCTTGTGTAAAAAATGGACCGCAGAAGTGGTCCTGGACAAAATGAGGGAATCCGCAGAAGCGACATTTTTATCAAGGAAGAGGAAATAGGCCTGGGCAGAGAGGTTAAGTTCTGGAAATGGGACTTCGTTCCCATTTCCCATTTTTGACGATTTGGAGCTCGGATAAGGCGATTTTTTGGGAGATTTTTGGAAAGAATAATGGGGTAAGTATTCTTAACTCAATTTTGGTTATATTACTCGAATCTATTGCAAGTTTTGTTATTTATCCGTGAATTTAAGGGGGAAAAACTTAGAAACCCTCTCGGATAGATTTGAGGATTTGAAGGTCAAAACGATATGGGGAATTTATAAATTTGGTGTGGTTAGACTCGTGGCGAGATAAGGAACCCATTGATGTTAATTTTTCTGAGTTTTGAGACATGTGCCCGGGGCTCGGGTTTTGTCAAATTCGTGAATTTTGATATTTTTCGATTTTCTTTCGATTGGGTATTGTCTCTTTAGCATAATGCGACATATTCGTTGTGATTTTGAGCAGATTCGTCGCACGAGGAGGCTAATTTGAGAGGAAAGGGCATAGCGAGCTAGACTTTGACCGTCTTGAGGTGAGTAATTGACGTAAATGATGTCCTAAGGGTTTGAAACCTCAGAATTTCACATCGTAACGCTATATTGAGGTGACTTGCATGCCGGATAACGGGTGTGGGGTAGAGCACCGTTGGGGATTGTGACTTGGTCCGTCCCGAGAGATGTTTTTACCGTGTTTTCTACTTGAACTAAATTGAGAATCATCCTTACTTGGATTTAATTGTTACATTTTGGATTCTTGTAAATTATTTGAATCCTTCAGGGATTAATATCACTGCTTTCGCATACTTTGCATATCATTTGATCCCAGTCCAAGGTTTTAAATAATGTGTACAAACTCAGCCATCTTCCTAAGATTTGAAAACTTAAATGATATTTTTGGGTTGAGAACCACTGTTTTATAAATGCCCAAGGGGCTTATGATGGTTTCTGGACTGAGCATGGATCGGTCTGCGCGCCACAGCAGTATTACATTGATATTGAGGCTGAGATCCTGGTTGAATACTTTGATATTGAGTCCGAGAGCCTGGTGGATTATATTGATGTTGATATGAGGCCGAGGGCCTAGATTTGATGCCATGAGATGTCTTGATATTGCTCTTAGGCTGTAGGAGCCCCTTCGGAGTCTGTACACACCCCTAGTGAGCGCTGTCGACGATAAGTAAATGTATGGCTCAGGCTGCACGCCGCAGTGGGTACCGGACTGTACCGTCATATGCATTGCATTGCATCTCATGCATTGTTCTTTATCTGTTATACCTACCTTAGTATCTGTACTCTGATTTGATTGACTTGTTGCTTCACTATTTGATGTTCTAAACTGCTAGTTATAGTTTACCTTGTATTTTCCATGATTTCTTATTCTCAGCCTTTATTTATGTTTATTGCTCACTGGGTCGGAGTACTCAGATTACTCCCTGCACCTTGTGTGCAGATCCAGGTACACTACAGGCTGAGTGAGGATTTGTTTAGCTGAGCAGCAGTATCTGGGAGTATCGATGTAGCTGCATGGCGTTCGCAGCCTTGATCTCTCCCCTCTATCTCTATCTTTTATTCCGTATTTTTCCTAGACACACTTGTAATAGGTGGATATTCTGTATTAGAGGCTCATAATCGTGACACCGGATTCTATTAGACTATGGTGTAGTATTTTAATTGAACTTCTGTAGATTTTATTATTTATAAATTTGAAAGTAATGACTTAGTGATTCTCTGTGTTATTTATCTATAATCTGGTTAAGAATTTGACATAATGTTGTTGAATGGTCGGGCTTTCCTAGCAGTGTGTTGGGCGCCATCACGACCGGGTTTGGGGTCGTGATAAGTTGGTATCCGAGCATAGGTTAATTGGTCTCGCAAGTTATGAGCGTTTTTAGTAGAGTCTCGCAGATCGATATGGAGACATCTGTATTTATCCTCGAGAGGCTGCAGAACATTTACGAAAACTTCATATTCTTGAAATTCTTGTCGTGCGAATTTGTTGATCTGAACACTAAAATTTCTATCATTCTATTCTCTCGCAGATGGCGAGGACTCGTGCTACTGGACGAGGTGGATGACCACCAGTACCACCCACTGATGCCACCAGAGGCCGTGGACGCGGTCGTGGGCATGGCAGAGGTAGAGTAGCACGGGCAGCACCTGTTAATCCACTAGCTGCCCCAGTTCCAGATCAGGCTTCAGCAGTTGTACCAGTTCAAGCACCAGCTATGCCTATTATGATTCCGGTCTTTAGGAGACCTTGGCTCAGATTTTGACAGTTTGCACTGGTCCGTCTCATACGGTCTCAGCCACTATAGCCGCAGCTACTTCATAGGCCAGAGAAAGCATCAAGACTCCCGTTAATCGCACAACTGAGCAGGTTGTGCAGGGATTGCAGACACTGGAAGTAGTTCCAGCTCAGCCGGTTGCACCAGTTCAGAACTTTGTGGTTCCAGCTATGCCAGACGATGAGCAGCGTTGTCTTGAGAGGTTTGGTAGGCTCCAGCCTCCAACATTCAGTGGTGCAGAGGGCGAGAATGCCCAGGGTTTTATTGACAAGTATCAGCGTATGCTTCGCACCGCAGGGATTTTGGAGTTGAGTGGTGTATCTTTTACTACATTTCAGTTCCAGGGAGCTGCATTTACCTGGTGGGAAAATTTTGAGAGGCGTAGGCCTGTTGGTGCAGCGCCCCATACTTGGCAGCAGTTCTCCACTCTATTTCTGGAGAAGTATGTACCTCAGTCCCGCAGGGAGGAGCTGCGTAGACAGTTTGAGTGGTTGACTCAGGGAGACATGTCAGTGACCTGATACGAGATGAGATTTTCACAGTTGGCAAGTCATGCTACTTGGATGATTCCGACGGATCGTGAGAGGATCCGGAGATTCGTGGATGGTCTTAACTAACCTCTCCACATTTTGATGACTAGAGAGAGAGTATTGGGTGCTTCGTTCGAGGAGGTGGTTGACATTGCTCGTGATATTGAGACAGTTCGCTATAGAGAGCGAGAGGAGAGGGAGGCCAAGAGGCCTCGAGGTTCTGGCAGTTTTAGTGGTGCTCCGTCTAGGGGCAAGTTCCAGCATGGTAGAGGTCGTTCCTTCAGACCTCCTCAGTCGGCTCATCCAGAGTATAGTAGGGCATCTACAGACCGTGGTCATCAGGGGTTTCAGTAGGGCCAATCTTTACTTAACACTCTCCCAGCTCAAAGCTCATCTTATGCCCCTTCAGTTTAGGGTTCATCTGCGCCAAGTGCATCGGCTGGTCATTCTGGTGCGAAGGATTCCCTCCAGTTCCCTTCTCCAGCACTTGGTAGTTGCTACGAGTGCGGAGAGTTTGGTCATATGAAGAGGCAGTGTCCTCAACTTCATGGTGGTCAGTTTCAGCCGAGGGACCAACCCTCGTCTTCTGCCCCAGTTTCTTCAGCACCTGCCCAGCCAGCTAGGGGTGGAGACCAAGCAGCCAGAGGTCGCCCCAGAGATGGATGCCGATCAGGCGGTGGCCAGGCCCGGTTTTATGCCATTCCAGGCAGGACAGATGCCATTGCGCCAGATGTTGTTATCATAGGTATTATCTCAGTCTGCCACACAGATGCCTCTGTCTTATTTTATCCCGGATCCACGTATTCTTATGTGTCCTCATATTTTGCTCATCATTTGGGTATGACCCGAGGGTGTCTTGCTTTACCTGTGTATGTATCTACCCCAGTGGGCGATACTATTGTTGTGGACCATGTGTATCGGTCTTGTATTATGACTATTGGGGGTCTGGAGATCCGAGTTGATTTATTGTTATTGAGCATGGTAGATTTTGATGTTATTCTGGGCATGGATTGGCTATCTCCGTGTCATGCTATTCTAGTCTGTCATGCTAAGACAGTCACTTTGGCTATTCCGGGTGTTCCGAGGATCGAGTGGCGTGGTATGACTGATTATGTCCCTAGCAAAGTAATTTCTTTCTTGAAAGCCCAGCGTATGGTTGGGAAGGGTTGTCTATCATATCTAGATTTTTTGCGAGATGTTGGAGCTGAGACTCCTAGTATTGATTTTGTCCCAGTTGTGAGGGATTTTCCTGATGTATTTCCTGTAGACCTGTCGGGCATGCCACCGGACAGGGATATTGATTTTGGCATTGACTTGGTGCCAGGCACCCAGCCCATTTCTATTTTGCCATATCGTATGGCACCAACAGAGTTGAAAGAATTGAAGGAGCAACTTCAGGAACTCATAGATAAGGGGTTCATTCGGCCTAGTTTGTCACCATGGGGTGCGCCAGTTCTGTTTGTGAAAAAGAAAGATGGCAGAATGAGAATCTGCATTGACTACAGATAGTTAAACAAGGTGAGAGTGAAGAACAAGTATCCTTTGCCTCGTATTGATGACTTATTTGATCAGCTTCAGGAAGCGAGGGTGTTTTCTAAGATTGATCTCCGTTCAGGTTATCACCAGTTGAAGATCAGGGAGTCAGATATTCTTAAGACTGCTTTCAGGACTAGATATGGTCACTATGAGTTTCTGGTTATGTCTTTCGGGCTGACCAATGCCCCAGCAGCGTTCATGCATTTGGTGAATAGTGTATTTTGTACTTATCTGGATTCTTTTGTTATTGTATTTATTGATGATATTCTGGTGTACTCGCGTAGCCAGGAGGAGCACGCCAAGCATTTGCGTGTAGTGTTGTAGAGATTGAAGGAGGAGAAGCTTTATGCAAAATTCTCCAAGTGTGAATTTTGGCTAGGTTCTGTGGCATTCTTGGGACACACAGTGTCCAGCGAGGGTATTCAGGTTGATCCAAAGAAGACAGAAGTAGTCCAGAGTTGGTCTAGACCGTCTACAGCCACAAAGATCCGGAGTTTTCTTAGGCTAGCAGGCTATTATCGTCGATTTGTTCAGGGGTTGTCATCCATTGCGTCGCCTTTGACCAAACTGACTCAAAAGGGTGCTCCATTTGTATGGTCAGACGAGTGTGAGGAGAGCTTTCAGAAGCTCAAGACAGTTTTGACCACAGCTCCAGTGTTGGTTTTACCATCAGCTACAGGTTCATATACTGTATATTGTGATGCTTCGAGAGTTGGGATTGACAGTGTGTTGATGCAGGAGGGTAAAGTTATTGCTTATGCTTCTCGTCAGTTAAAGCCCCATGAGAAGAACTACCCCGTTCATGATTTAGAGTTGGCTGCCATAGTTCATGCCTTGAAGATTTGGAGGCAATATTTATATGGCGTATCTTGTGAGGTATTCACTGATCATCGCAGTCTTCAGCATTTGTTTAAGTAGAAAGACCTTAATTTGAGGCAGCGGAGGTGGCTTGAGTTGCTAAAAGATTACGATATTACTATTCTATATCATCCGGGAAAGGCCAATATAATGGCCGATGCTTTGGCTGAAAGGTAGTCAGTATGGGGAGTTAGGCGTACATTCCAGTTAGGGAGAGGCCCTTTGAAGTTGATGTTCAAGCCTTGGCTAATCGGTTTGTGAGACTAGACATTTCTGAGCCCAGTCGGGTGTTGGCTTGTGTGGTTTCTCGGTCTTCCTTATATGATTGCATCAGAGAATGCCAGTATGATGACCCGCATTTGCTTGTCCTTAAGGATAGAGTTCAGCATGATGATGTCAGAGATATGACTATAGATGATGGTGGCGTATTGAGGATGCAAGGTCATATCTCTGTGCCCAATATAGATGGGCTTAGAGAGTTGATTCTGGAGGAAGCCCACATCTCACGGTATTCTATTCATCTGGGTGTCGCGAAGATGTATCAGGACTTGAGACAATATTATTGGTGGAGAAGAATGAAGAAAGATATTGTAGGTTATGTAGCTCGGTATCTCAATTGTCAGCAGGTGAAATATGAGCATCAGAGACCGGGTGGTTTGCTTCACCGGATGATTATTCCATAATGGAAGTGGGAGAGAGTTACTATGGATTTTGTGAGTGATCTTCCTCGAACTTCGAAGAAATTTGACTCTATTTGGGCGATTGTGGATCGGCTAACCAAGTCCGCGCACTTCATTCCAGTGTGTACTACGTATTCTTCGGAGCGGTTGGCAGGGATATTTATCCGAGAGATTGTGCGATTGCACGGTGTTCCACTTTCCATTATCTCAGATAGAGGTACTCACATTACTTCTTAGTTTTGGAGGACTTTTCAGCGAGAGTTAGGTACCCAGGTGGAGTTGAGCACAACATTTTATCCTCAGACGGACGAACAGTCTGAGCGAACTATTCAGATATTGGAGGACATGTTGCATGCCTGTGTGATTGATTTCGGAGGTTCTTGGGATGAGTTTCTGCCGCTTGCAGAGTTTGCCTACAACAACAGCTATCAGTCCAATATTCAGATGGCACCGTATGAGGCCTTGTGTGGGAGATGGTATAGATCTCATGTTGGTTGGTTTGAGCCCGGCGAGGCTAGACTATTAGGGACAGAGTTGGTTCAGGATGCCTTAGAGAAGATGAAAGTGATTCAGGAGAGACTTCGTACAGCTCAGTCGCGTCAGAAGAGTTATGCAGACCGGAAGGTTCAAGATGTATCTTACATGGTGGGTGAGAAGGTCTTGCTGAAGGCTTCCCCCATGAAGGGTGTTATGAGATTTGGAAAGAAAGGGAAGTTGAGCCCGCAATTTATTGGGCCTTTTGAGGTACTTAGGAGAATTGGAGAGGTGGCCTATATGCTTGCTTTGCCACCCAGTGTGCCTGGCGTTCATCTGGTATTCCATGTTTCTATGCTCCGGAAGTATGTTGGGGACACGTCTCATGTTTTGGATTTTAGCACAGTGCAGATAAATGAGGATCTGACTTATAATGTGGAGCCAGTGGCTATTTTGGGTCGATAGGTTCGAAAATTGAGATCAAAAGATATAGCATCAGTGAAAGTACAATGGAGAGGTCGGCCTGTGGAGGAAGCTACCTGGGAGACCGAGCGGGAGATGCAGAGCAGATATCCTCACCTGTTTGAGGCTTCAGGTATGTTTCTTAACTCGCTCGAGGACGAGCGTTTGTTTAAATTGGGGAGGATATGACGACCCGACCCGTCGTCTCATGAGTTACCACCCTGTTCTTCCCATTTTCTGCTTCCTTATGTTTCATTATCGGCATTGGGTGCGTTAGAGTCGATTTGGAGTGGTTTTGATAAGAAATGAGACACTTAGTCTCTTTAAGGAAGGCTTAGTTTGGAAAAGTCAACCGAAAGTTGACTTGTGTGTTAGAGGGCTCGGATGTGAATTCTGATGGTTCGGTTTGCTCCGGAAGGTGATTTGTAACTTCGGAGTGTGATAGAAAGTATTTTTGGAGGTCCGGTGTAGAATTCGGTTTGAATTGGCAAAGTTAGTATTTAGGCGATTTCCGGTGGATAGGTGAGATTTTGATCCGGGAGTCAGAATTTAATTCCGAGAGTTGTTGTAGCTTTGTTAGGTGATTTGGGATGTGTGTGCAAAATTTCAGGTCATTCAGACGTGGTTTGGGTGGGTTTTTGATCGAATGCATGTTTCGGAAGTTTTAGAAGAATTTAGGCTTGAATCCGATGTAATTTGATGGTTTTATTGTTGTTGGATGTGTTTTTATGATTGGAACAAGTTTGAATAACATTATAGGATGTATTGGTATTTTTGGTTGAGGTCCCGGCGGCCTCGGGGTGATTACGGATGGCCATCAGGATGAATTTTTGGAGTTGTGAAAGTCCTGGTCTTCTAGTATCTTGTATTTTTGCTTCTGCGGAAATTGGACCGCAGATGCGGTTCTGCAGAAGCGAAGGAGAAGTCGCAGGTACGAAAATGGGCCTGGAGGCAGGTTCTGCAGAAGCGGAGGTTCAGACCACAGAAGCGGTCTCCCTTGTGCGAAAAATGGACCGCAGAAGCGGTCCTGGACGAAATGAGGGAATCTGCAGAAGCGACATTTTTACGTGGAAGCGAAATTAGGCCCTGGGCAGAGAGTTAAGTTCTTGGAGCTCGGATAAGGCAATTTTTGGGAGATTTTTTGAGAGAACAACGGGGTAAGTATTCTTAACTCAATTTTGTTTATATTACTCGAATCTATTGCAAGTTTTGTCAGTTATCCGTGAATTTAAGAGGGGAAAACTTAGAAACCCTCTCGGATAGATTTGAGGATTTGAAGGTCAAAACGATATGGGGAATTTATAAATTTGGTGTGGTTAGATTCGTGGAGAGATAAGGAACCCGTTGATGTTAATTTTTTTGAGTTTCGAGACGTGGGCCTGGGGCTCGGGTTTTGTCAAATTTGTGAATTTTGATATTTTTCGATTTCTTTCAATCTGGTATTGTCTCTTTAGCATAATGCGACATATTGAGGTAAGTAATTGATGTAAATGATGTCTTGAGGGTTTGAAACCCCGGAATTTCACATCGTAACCCAATATTGAGGTTTGCATGCCGGATAACGGGCGTGGGGTAGAGCACCGTTGGGGATTGTGACTTGGTCCATCCCGAGAGATGTTTTTACCGTGTTTTCTACTTGAACTAAATTGAGATTCATCCTTTCTTGGATTTAATTGTTACATTTGGGCTTCTTGCCAATTATTTGAATCCTTCAGGGATTGATATCACTGCTTTCGCATACTTTGCATATCATTTGATCTCAGTCCAAGGTTTTAAATACTGTTTACAAACTCAGCCATCTTCCTAAGATTTGAAAACTTAAATGATATTTTGGGGTGAGAACCACTGTTTTATAAATGCCCAAGGGGCTTATGATGGTTTCTGGACTGAGCATGGATCGAGTTGCGTGCCGCAATAGTATTACATTGAGATTGAGGCCGAGAGCCTGGTTGAATACTTTGATATTGAGGCCGAGAGCCTGGTGGATTATACTGATGTTGATATGATGTCGAGGGCCTGGATTTGATGCCACGAGATGGCTTGATATTGCGCTTGGGCTGTAGGAGCCCCTCCGGAGTCTATACACACCCCCAGTGAGCGCTGTCGACGATAAATAAATGGATGGCTTGGGCTGCATGCCGCAGTGAGTACTGGAGTGTACCGTCATATGCATTACATTGCATCTCATGCATTGTTCTTTATCTGTTATACCTTCCTTCGTATATGTACTCTGATTTCATTGACTTGTTGCTTCACTATTTGATGTTCTAAACTGCCAGTTATAGTTTACCTTGTACTTTCCATGATTTCTTATTCTCAACCTTTATTTATGTTTATTACTCAGTGGGTCGGAGTACTCACATTACTCCATGCGCCTTGTGTGCAGATCCAAGTACACTATAGGCTAAGTGAGGATTTGTTTAGCTGCGCAGCAGTATTCGGGAGTATCGAGATAGCTGCATTGCGTTCACAACCTTGATCTCTCCCCTCTATCTCTATGTTTTATTCTGTATTTTTCCTAGACAGACTTGTAATAGGTGGATATTTTGTATTAGAGGCTCATAATCGTGACACCGGATTCTATTGGGCTATGGTGTAGTATTTTAATTTAACTTTCGCAGATTTTATTATTTATAAATTTGAAAGTAATGACTTAGTGATTCCCTTTGTTATTTATCAATAATCTGGTTAAGAATTTGGGATAATGTTGTTGAATGGTTGGGCTTGCCTAGTAGTGTGTTGGGCGCCATCACGACCGGGTTGGGGTCGTGACACCTTCATACCGGAATGGTATGCACAAGTCTTATTTGGGTTAACCCATTGGGAGGAGTTCTCTATGGTCACAGCAGGGATGAGAGTGACATAACCAGCAACCTTCAACCTCTCATATAGCTGGTCGATAGGTTCAGCAGTGGCATTGTATTGTTTTGGTAGTTTGCGGTCAAAATTAGGTCACAGTCTTGGGTAGTTTTGAGGAGTTGGAGGTGACTGAAAATGAGATGGTTGGGAATTCTAGTTGTGATAGGCAGTGGATGGTTGGCAATATCTGGGAGATGAGGGTTGATATGTAGGTGGAGATGTTTGGTATGTGGGCGGAGGTGTTTGGTATGTAGGTGGAGGTGTTTGGTATGTGAGTGGAGATTTTGGGCCTTGAGCCACCATTACTGCCCCCACGTCTTTCTTCTTTGATATGCCGCATGATTGTAATGCTTTGTTCGTGGCCTGTAGTTCCTCAAAGTTTGTTACCATCCTGCTCTTGATGCCTTTTTAGATTCTTTCACCAAGTTTGATGATATCAGAAAACTTATGGTTTTCGATAACCATCAACCTTTTATAGTACTGCGGATCCTGGGCTCTAACGAAGAACTTGTTCATCTATTCCCCGTCCAATGTTGGCCTGACTTTGGCTGCTTCTGACCTGCAACGAGTACCATACTCGCGGAAATTGTTGGTAGGCTTCTTCTTGAGGTTCTGAATGTAAAAGACATATGGTGCATTTTATGTGTTGAACCTGAATCGGTCCATGAAATCAGACGCCATACTCACCGAGTTGGACCATTTCTTAGAATCCTGGATGATGTACTAGGACAAGGCATCTCCCGTAAGACTCCTCATAAAAAGCTTCATCTAGATATTTTCATCCTTTTCGACCCCGACAAGCTTATCACAATAAGTCCTTAGATGAACCCTGGGATCACCAGTACCGTCAAACATCTCGAACTTGGGAGGCTTGTAACCCTCGGGTAGTTCTACATCCGGGTGTATGCATAGGTCTTCATAATTCAAACCTTCGATCCCTTTCCCTCCTTCAACACCCTGAACTCGACTTATCCATTTCTTGAGTTCCTCAACCATGTTCTTGATGAGCAGGTCTTTTTTAGCGGATTCTCGTGTATAGGAGATAGGATGAGTAGAGTGAGGTACGGTTTCCACATATATTGGGTTCTTTCGGTGAGTGCCAGGGAATTAGGTGTAGTGGTGGTCGTTTGTTGAATTTTGAGGATCAGGAATAGGTTGTGGTTTGTTCTAGTGAGTGTGATAGGTAGCGGTTGGTGGGTACTGGATTGGTTGATGATGGTGTTATGGTGGAGTTGGTATCGGTAAGGGATTGGAATTTTGAGGTGGAGTTGCATATTGATATGGTGCGGGAGGATTTTGTGGATGTTGGTTTAGTGTATTTTGGAGAGGTGCTGGGTTTTTTTGTGTTTTGTTGGTTGATGTCAGGGACGTTCCATGTCACAACCCATTTTTGAAACAAGCCAAAATCGGCACTCGATCACTAAACATGACCGAGCGAACCATCTCTGCTTATCAAATCTATTATGACTCCAAACTTTATATGCAACAAGAAAATACTCTAACCAAATACTTTTGATTAATTTAAATATTTAAATAAATGAACTCCAAAACTTTATTCGTAGTAATTACTGAATTACTGCTAAGTTATTATCAAAAACATCTGAATCTTAACCTAACAACTATGTCTATAAAGCCTCTACTAATAACTGACGCACTGCTCAGGACATGAGATTTTCTGGCCAGTTCTCTAAGTAAATAAAGAAATAACTAAATAAAGATAACTCTAAGGGATACTCCACGAAAAAAAAGCGGAGCTCACCGATAACATTGGAAGAGAAGGAAGTCCTAACCAATAGCCTGCTCGGCTGCAAAACCGGTTCCTACATTGTACCGCAGACCAACGTAGGTTCCCAAAAGAGAACGTTAGTACCATCCATTGTACTCAGTGAGTCTCAACAATAGGGGATAAAACTTTAATAACATATACATTACAAGCAAAGGTTCTAAATGCATGAAAAACATAAAGCTTATAAGAATAATTCTAAAATAATTGCATAATAGCAGTTTATGAATATTCTAAAAGAAATTCTTTTCTTTTTCCTTCTTATAAATAAAATACTTCACTTTATACTTTGGGAGTTTCAACTATTTTGACTTATTTCTGTCTTAGTCACCGTGTGATCGGCACGGGTTTGATCACAACCTGATCGAATAGGCCCAATTCACGAGGTGTCACTTGCTTCATGGTTCTCAGCGCTTATGTATCATCTCTTAGCCTGGCTAAGTAAATTCTCAGCAACGAGACCCTTGGCTCATGTGCTTCGTACTTTGACACAAGTAATTTCAGGAAGTTAAAGCCTTGGTCAGGACCCTCGGCCTGGACGATGACCCCTTCTCAAAATAAAGGATACTCCCAAAATCTTTTCTTTCTAAAATTTCTTCTTATGACTTTTCAAGTCTAAATCTTTTAAAAACGCTCATACGGGAATCCTTAAATGTAAGGTACGGCATAAGAATGAAATAAACATTCAAAAGTATTTCTAAAGATTCTTGCTTCTTCATGGAATTTTCTTTTTCAACATGAAAATGGACTATAAGAATTACACAAAAAATCTGAAAATTTAAGCACATATATCAAAATAAATCATCTAAACTTTAAGTAATATAATTCTAAGCTAATAGGTACTCACTCACTTCAATTATGTACATATTCACTCTTTTAGCCAATTGATCAAAC
Source organism: Nicotiana glauca (assembly GCA_026770625.1). Taxonomy (NCBI): domain Eukaryota; kingdom Viridiplantae; phylum Streptophyta; class Magnoliopsida; order Solanales; family Solanaceae; genus Nicotiana; species Nicotiana glauca. The sequence continues at coordinate 170,823 of MU692856.1, forward strand.
ACCTTATAAGCATAGCTTTGTGAGTTAAACCAATTTGGTAAATAGTTATATCAACTCAACTCAAAACTTTTCGATCCAGTACGTAGGCCTCAGTCTGACACCAGTCAAACAATCGATTCTACAACAACCAATGCATTTTAATTAATTTTAAAGTTTCGCGCCTAAACACAGAACTTTACTATTGATATAGAGAAAGAAGGGAATTAACTATTCAATTCTTACCTATTACTACTTAGGGTAATTGACAATAGGGAATTTTTATGTACCTGAATTCAAGAATAAGTGAGTTGGGAAGAACTCTATATTTTCTTTCGTGCAAATTTCTGGCTGCCTTTGTTCGTGATTCTGTGCGTTTGTGTTCCGCTCTCTCTAAGGTATTAAGCCTTGATTTAATCCCTTCCAACCTTTAAGCCATGTGACTTTATTTCTAATGAGTTGCTTTCTCTTTTATTTATTTATTTATTTTCTTTTTTCTTTTTTCTTTTATTTTTCTTAACTAATAGTTAATAATACCCACTTTTTAATATTACTGATATTAAAATTATTAATATTCCAGTAATTGTATATTCAATTCTTTATAAATGGAGAAGTAACTCAAAATTTAATAACAAGGATTTAAATTCGTAATAGAAGTATTATTTAAGATAAAATAATAATTTAAATTCTATATTAGCGAGTTTTGAAACTTCTATAGATTTGAGGGGTGTTACAATCTCCCCTTCTTAAAAAAATTCATCCTCGAATGTTGCTAGGGCCTTATTCTTAAGATAATAATCATTCCTTTCCATGAACTTCTTAAGTTTTCCTTGCACTACTCACTTTCCCAAGGGACTCAAAATTTTGGCTAACTCCCGAATTTTCAAAAATTTCGGCAGAGTCTCCCCTATAAATTGGACTATCCAAAAAAAATATCCCTGTCACTAATACCACAACTACACCAACAACAACCAAATATACCATAACAAGCCATTCGTAGGCACCATACACAACTCATAAACTAATTACTCACACTCTGGCAAAGAGGTATCACAATAACCAACAAGAATCTAAAGCACAATACTTTAGCAAAATTAAATTATTTTAATGAGTTAAATGTACTCTGGCATGGCAATAAATTATTAAATAACTAAATATACACTAATAAAAACTAAATTACTTCAACAACTAAGTATAATCTAGCAAGGGAATAAACACATGCTAACTTGTATTTAAGAAATAAAAGATTAATGTCAAACCAAACCTAGGTTCACATACCTTTTTCCTCAAATAAATATGGATATTTCTTCCGCATATCTTCCTCGACCTCCCACGTAGTCTCTTTTGAATTATGATTACTCCACAAAACTTTTACCGGTGCTATATCTTTTGTTCTCAACTTTCTTACTTGCCTATCGAGAATTTATATTGGTGTCTCTACATAAGTCAAGCCTTCTTTAATTTCTATGGTATTGGAAGGTATTATATGCGACTCATAGACACATGAAAGACAGGATGAACAGAGGAAAACTCAACGGGCAAAGCTAGTTCATAAGCCATGTATCCCTTCTTTTCTATTATCTCATAAGGTCCAATAAATCTAGGACTAAGTTTCCCCTTCTTACCCAACCTCATAACTCCTTTCATTGGTGAAACTTTCAAAAATACCTTGTCACCGACCATGAACTCTAAGTCATGATGCCTTTTGTCATAATAGGATTTCTGACGACTCTGAGCCGCTTTTAGTCTTTCTCTAATTAGCTGGACTTTCCCTAAAGCCTCAAAAAAAAACTCTGGACCAATTAAAAGCATCTCTGCTAGTTCGAAACAACCCACTGGAGACATACATCTTCACCCATACAATGCTTTATAAGGAGCCATACCAATGCTGGATTGATGGTTGTTATTATAAGCAAATTATATAAGTGGCAAGTGATCATCCCAATTACCTCCAAAATCTATAACATATGCTCGCAGCATATCTTCGAGAGTCTGAATGGTCCTTTCTGCCTAGCCATCGGTCTGTGGATGGAAAGAGGTGCTCAAATTGACCTTGGTACCTAATCTTTTCTGAAATGCTTGCCAAAAATGCGTCGTGAACTGAGGGCCTCTGTCAGATATGATTGAAACTGAAGTACCATGCAATCGAACTATTTCTTTGATGTACAACTATGCATACTACTTCGCAGAATCTGTCGTCTTTACTGGCAGGAAATGCACGGACTTTGTCAATTGGTCTACAATAACCCAAATTGAATCATGCTTACGGTATGTGTGAGGCAGACCTACTACGAAATCCATATTAATCATCTCCCACTTCCACTGTGGTATCTCTATATCTTGAGCTAGGCCACCAAGCCTTTGATGCTCAGCTTTGACTTGCTGGCAATTCAAACATTTAGCCACATGATCTGCTACTTGCTTCTTCATGCCTTTCCACCAATACAAATCTTTCAAATTTAGATACATTTTGGTAGCACCTGGGTGGATAGAGTACCTCGAACTGTGAGCTTCTTCCATTATAGCCTTCCTAAGCCCATCTACATCAGGCACACATAACCGACCATTCAACTTCAAAACTCCATCAATTCCTAGGGTAAAAGCAGTGATTTCTTTGTTTCTAACTCCTTTTTTTAACTTCACTAAGTACGGATCTTCATCTTGCTTAGCCTTAACATGCACAACTATAGCGGATTGTGCTAAGGCATAATCAATCATACCTCCTTCTCTGGTCTCATCCAATCTAATTCCATCATTTGCTAGTTTTTGAATTTCTCTACCCAAAGCTCGTCTTTGTACTGCAAGATGGGCCAAGACACCCATTGACTTCCTACTAAGTGCATCTGCTACCATATTAGCTTTGCCCGGGTGATAAAGGATATTGATATCATAATCTTTCAATAGCTCGAGCCACCTTCTCTGTCGCAAATCAAAATTTATTTTGCTTGAAAATGTACTGGAGGCTTTTGTGATCTGTAAATACTTCAGAATGCTTTCCATAAAGGTAGTCTCGCCCTATCTTTAAAGCAAACACCACTGCTGCAATCTCCAAGTCGTGTGTGGGATAGTTCTTTTCATGATTCTTTAACTGCCTGGAAGAATAAGCGATAACTTTTCCATTTTGCATAAGAACACAATCGAGACCAACTCTATAGGCATCACAATACACTGTGAACCCACCCAAACCTGTCGGCAAGGTTAACACAGGTGCAGTGGTCGACCTCTTCTTTAACTCTTGAAAACTCTGCTCACAAGCGTCTGACCATTGGAACTTAGCTACTTTTTGAGTAAACTTAGTTAATGGAGCTGCAAGTGAGGAAAACCCCTCTACAAACCTTTTATAGTAGCAAGCTAACCACAAGAAACTCATGATTTTGGTTGCCTTTGTCGGCCTAGGCCAGTTTTTGACTGCTTCTGTCTTGTGAGGGTATACTTTTATGCCTTCACTAGATACCACATGGCCTAAGAATGCCACTAACTGCAATCAGAACTCACATTTTGAAAATTTGGCATAAAGCTCATTCTCCTTCAAGTTCTGCAAGGCTATTCTGAGGTGTTCTGCATGATCTTCCTTGCTCTTAGAGTATACCAAAATATCGTCTATAAACACGATAATGAAAGTATCAAGGAATGGCTTGAAAACTCTGTTCATGAGGTCCATGACTAAAACTGGAGCATTTTTCAATCCGAATGACATTACTAGAAATTCATAGTGCCTGCAGCGTGTTCTAAAGGCTATTTTAGATATATCTTCTTCTTTGATTCTCAACTGATGGTACTCCGACCTCAAGTCTATTTTTGAAAAGTATTTTGCACCCTTAAGTTGATCAAATAAATCATCAATTCTTGGCAGTGGGTACTTATTCTTAATGGTAACTTTATTTAACTGCCGATAGTCAACACACATTCTGAGAGACTTATCTTTTTTCTTGACAAACAGGACCGGGGCACCCCACGGTGAAATGCTCGGCCTGATGAAGCCCTTGTCAAGAAGGTCTTTCAACTGTTCTCTAAACTCATTAAGTTCTACTGGAGTCATCCTATATGTAGGTATAGATATGGGCTGAGTGCCTTGCATGAGATCAATGCCAAAGTCTATGATTCTTTCAGGAGGATGTCCGGGAAGGTCATCTAGGAAAACTTCTAGAAATTCTCTAACAACTGGCACTGACTGAAAAGTTGGTGGTTCTGATTCTAGATTAATGATTTGAGTCAAATAGGCAAGACACCTCTTACCAATCATTCGTTGTGCCTTAAGGTAAGAAATAAACTTACCTACAAGCGATGTTGAACTACCCTTCCACTCTAAGAGTTCTTCATTTGGAAATTGGAACCTAACTATCTTGTCATGACAATCTAATATGGCATAGCAGGAAGACAATCAATCCATATCTATGATCATATCGAAATCCACCATTTCTAATTCTATGAGATTGGTCTTGGTGTTGCGACCTTAGACTGAAACTATACAACCTCTATAGACTCTTGTGACTCCCACTGACTCGCCAACTGGAGTAGATACTAGGAATGGCTCACTAAGTTGTTGTTTCTGTTCTAGCCCAAGTTTAATTGCAAAGTATGGAGTCACATATGAAAACATTGAACCTAGATCTATTATAGCATAAGCATTATGTGAGCAAACTTGAAGTATACCTGTAATAACTTTTGCAGATGCCTCTGCACTTTGACAATCAAGTGTAGCAAACATATGGGGTTGTCCCCCTCCCTGAGTAACTTGATCTGCACCTCTACCTTCCCCATGCTCGGTCTGATTATGAGAACCACGAGCTTGAGGTGGTACAACTGCAATAGCTGAGGAACTAGAAGGACAAGTTGATCCACCACTGAAATTACGTGGAAACTTTGGGCAGTTGGCCTTTATATGACCAATGTCTCCACAATGATAGCAACCATGAAACCCGAGCTTGCACTGACCTAAATGTTGCCGCTTACATGTTCCACAAAGACCTTGTTGGTGTGATTGTTATTCAGCATGACTCTGGCTATGTGAGGTTGATGTCCAAAATCTACTGGTTTCCATAACTTTAAGTACGTCTGAAGGAAGACCCACCACCTGACTGATGACTGAACTGAGCTGGTGCTAATGACTCCTTATTAGAGGAATCCTTTCCACCTCCACTGGATGTACCATTAAACCTGCCCGTTGTCCGAGCTTTCTTGTTATGCTCTTTTTCTTTTCTCCTTTGTTGTCTATCTTTTTCTAAGTGCTTGTAGAGTCCCACAATAGAGGAGAAGGTTGTCATCCCTACCGTTGCAGCTGATGTCATATCCTTAATATGGTAAGCCAAACCACCAACAAACCTGCGAATCTTTGCTTTTTCTGTCTTAACCATGTGAGGAGCATGCTTAGCTAACCTTATGAATTTCATGTAGTACTCTTGCACACTTTTATTCCCTTGTTTGAGCTGTTCGAACTCTGTAGCCTAAGCTTCCATATCCTCTTCCGGGATAAAGGTAACCATGAAGGACTCTTCAAATTCTTCCCATGTAGGCAACCCATCATCTACATCTCTTTCCTTTCCCCACATCTCAAACCAAGCGCCAGCCACATCTCTAAGCTGGTAAGAAGCCAGTTTAACAGCTTGATCATCAAATGCTTTCATCGCTCGGAGGGCTTTCTTGACACCCTCCAACCACAACATTGGATCTTCATCAAATATAGAACCATGGAACACTTGAGGACTCAACTTCAAAAATTAGTTCACTCTTGAGGACTCAAAATTGTTCTGTCTATTTGATTGAGATGGAATCTCATCTCTTCTCTCGTTCTGGTTGGCCATGAAGACTTTAAACATCTCTATAGCATTGTTGACTACATTAAACATCTGATCCACCTCTGGGGATATAGTTGTCTGATACGGAGCTACTGTTGGGGGAGGCACTGTATCCTGAGGTACTTGCTCGTCATTATCTACCCCTTCTTCACGTTCAACTCAGGGTACTTGGAACCCTTTTGTGGGTGCTGGTTTGGTGTATTTTGGGGAGCTGCTGGATTTTTGGTGTTTTGGTGGTTGATGTCGGGGACGTTCAGTGTCATGACCCATTTTGAACAAGCCGGGACCGGTACTCGATCACTAAACATTACCGAACGAACCATCTCAGCTTATCAAATCTATTATGACTCCATACTTTATATACAACAAGACAATACTCTAATCAAATACTTTTGATTAATTTAAATATTTAAATAAATTAACTCCAAAACTTTAGTCGTAGTAACTACTGAATTATTGCTAAGTTATTATCAAAAACATCATAATCTTAACCCAACGACTGTCTATGAAGCCTCTACTGATAACTGACGCACTGCTCAGGACATGAGATTTCCATGCCAGTTCTCTAAGTAAACAAATAAATAAATAAATAAAGATAACTCTACGGAACACTCCACGAACTAAAGCAGAGCTCACCGATAGCACTGGAAGAGAAGGAAGTCCTAACTAGTAGCCTGCTCGCTTACAAAATCGGTTCCTATGTTGTACTGCAGACCAACGTAGGTTTCCAAAAGAGAACATCAGTACCATCCATTGTACTCGGTGAGTCTAAACAACAGGGGTTAAAACTTTAATAACATATACATTACGATTAAATTTTCTGAATGCATGTAAAACATAAAGCTTATAAGAATAATTCTAAAATAATTGCATAATAGCAGTTTATGAATATTCTAGAAGAAATTATTTTCTTTCTTCCTCTTATAAAATAAATACTTCACTTTATACTTTGGGAGTTCCAAATATCTTGACTTATTTATGTCTTAGTTATCGTGTGATTGGAACGGGTTCGATCCTAACTTGATCGAATAGGCCCAATTCACGAGGTGCCACTCGCTTCGTGGTTCTCGGCAATCATGTATCATACCTTAGCCTGGCTAAGTAAATTCTTAGCAATGAGACCCTCAGCTCGTGTGCTCCCTACTTTGGCACAAATAGTTTCAGCAAGTCAATGCTTTGGTCAGGACCCTCAGCCTGGATAATGACCCCTTATCAGAATAAAGGATACTCCCAAAATCTTTTATTTCTAAAATTTCTTCTTGTGACTTTTCAAGTCTAAATCTTTTAAACACGCTCATACGAGAATCCTTAAATGTAAGGTACGACATAAGAATGAAATAAACATTTAAAAGTATTTCTAATTTTTCTTGCTTCCTCGTGGAATTTTCTTTTTCAACATGAAAATGGCCTATAAGAATTACACAAAAAAATCTGAAAATTTAAGCACATATGTCAAAATAAATCATCTAAACTTTAACTAATATAATTCTAAGCTAATAGGTACTCACTTTAATTATGTACATATTCACTCTTTTAGCCAATTGATCAAACACCTTATAAGCATATCTTTGTGAGTTAAACCAATAGGGTTATATCAACTCAACTCAAAACTTCTCGAGCCAATACGTAGGCCCCAGTCTGACACCAGTCAAACAATCGATTCTACAACAACCAGTGCATTTTAATTAATTATAAAGTTTCGCACCTAAACACGGAACTTTATTATTGATATAGAGAAAGAATGGAATTAACTACGCAATTCGTACCTGTTACTACTTAGGGTAATTGACAATAGGGAATTTTTATATACCTGAATTCAAGAATAAGTGAGTTGCGAAGAACCCTATATTTTCTTTCGTGCAAATTTCTGGCTGCCTTTGTTCGTGATTCTGTGCATTTGTGTTTTGCTCTCTTTATGGCATTAAGCCTTTATTTGATCCCTTCCAACCTTTAAGTCACGCGACTTTATTCCTGATTAGTTGCTTTCTCTTTTATTTATTTATTTTTTCTTTTTTTCTTTTGTTTTGCCTTAACTAATAATTAATAATACCCACTTTTAATTATTATTAATATTAAAATTATTAATATTTCCCTAATTGTATATTCAATTTTTTTATAAATGGAGAAGTAACTCAAAATTCAATCACAAGGGTTTAAATCAGTAATAGAAATATTATTTAAGATAAAATAAAAATTTAAATTCTATATTTAGCGAGATTTAAAACTTCTATAGATTTGAGGAGTATTACATTCAGGGTGAGGGATAGGTTTACTAAGTTGTGGACCTGCTCAAGTTTTCCCTGTAACTCCAGTATCTTTTATTCCAATCGTAAAACCAAGTCATTTGGTGCCGGAGTACTCTGACCGTCTGAAGTTTTCGCATTCTCCATATTTTCCTTTCGAATACCACTTAAGTCATTCATTTTAGCTTTCCCTCTGCTATTTGTATTGCTTGGAGGAGGAGTTGGAGGGCCTCTAGATCTGGTGTGATATGCTGATGATGCCAGTATGTACGAACCAACCTTAGGGGATGGGAATAATAAAGAATAAAGAAAAACAAAAGGTACACAAGTCAGCAAGGGTTCTGAAATGTTTGCAGTATTTAAAAGCATATTGCGGGAATATAAATTCATGTCCTAATTTGGGAGCCTCTTTGTGCCCGTGGTAGGCCTAGAGACATATATTTGGAGAAATTCAGAGCCAATAACTGCTTCAGTTCATTAATATTAAAAATAGATGACCCAAAACAAAATAAGATAATGTTACTAATGGCACTCGGCCTTATTACATAGAAAAAAAGAAGAAGCAAGTAAACATAATCTACTTGGTCCCAGAAGGACCCTTTCCAGATCGGATGCTATTGTCGATCAGTTCCCCCAGTTCGTGCAGGTTCAGCAGTAAGAATGCCCTTGCCAAATGTCCTCCTTCGTTTCCTTCAGAGTTCTGGCAATCGGTGACTCTCTTTCTCATTTTCCCTTACAATTCCATCAGACTGTACTTTAGATATTCCAACCTTTCGCTGGATTTAACAGCCCTTTCTTTCCATTCATTCATCATTTCCATGTCGGCCTTATGCTGCTCTATATTCTCAGCTTCAGACTCATGTATTCTTTTGCGCATCTTGTTATACTTCACCTGTACTTCTGCAAATTTGTCTATGACCATATTTCCTGGACCAACCCTTGGCTCAAAGATTCCTGCTATGTAATCATCCAACCATGAGAGGTAGAAGTATGAGTGACCCACATGATATTGGTCTGGCTTGATGGTATCATTTTATACAATAATCTTCAATGTACACATATGTTGTGCTTCTTTCTTATACGGGATGGCATCACCCTGAAAATCGGCTATGAAGTGACTCATTTTGGCGACTCGCGGTACGACCTATCTCTTGTCTACCTGTCTCAAAACCCTGAGGGGAGCATAAGGGTATATTCCCCTTAACCCAACTAGTACGAAGTGGGGGACATTCCTGATACTAATGATGAACTTCTCCGTAGGGAACCACTCGAACATCCATTTGACCTGGTCCTCAGTTAACTTGTTGAAAAACTGCACCCATCCTACAATATCCTTAGATTAAGCAAACATGTCCGGAATATAAGTCATTCTCTTAGGGTGATGGAAAGTTATGTGATTATTCAACGACCTTCATGGAAACTCTTGGAGGTATTGACCCCTTTGGAGATGCTCTGACAACCAAACCTATAACAGCAAATTGCAACCCTCAAAGAATCTGAACCCTTTCTGACAGCGTTCCAAGGCCCGATACATATCTGCAATTATCATGGGGACAATGGTATATGTTTGTCCCTCAATCCCGTCCATCAAAGTTTTGGCCACCATGGCCAGCCTGGTATGGATTCTATCCCCTTGGATTCGAAATACCAGCATGCCCAAGAAACATACAATGAACACGAAGACCCTATGATAAACCCAACCCAAGGAGGTGATTGAGAACTCATCATCAAAAATACGGTAAGAGCTACTGTGGCTGTATCGTTCATAGAGGAATTCAAATGGTATGTAGGAGTTTTTCAGGCACTCCAAGTCATCATTTTTCTTCAGCCCCATCATCTTAAGGAATCCTCTAGTGGTGTGATTTTCATGCGCTAATAAACTAGGGCTATCCCAAGGTAGCCATCAAATCTCCCTATTTCTTCCAGAAGAGGGGTCATTTCTATATCCCCAAAGAGAAACACAACCCTTCCCTTGTCCCAAAATATGGTGGCAACCTCGATCAACATTTTTTTATGGCTGAAGATACGATAGAGAAGGCAAATTTTCTAAGACTCGTTTCACATGATTTTGGTCACTTGAGGGAAGATACCACCACAAATCCAGCAAAAGTGAAGGTATGCTATCGACCATGCCGAATCCAGGGACTTCGTGCCTCATTTTATGCATAACAAAATATGGTTAGGCCCTTTCTCCTATATGTTCATCAATTTAAACAACAATGATTAGCATATTATCACTTATTTTCTCCAAATTAATGCACACAATAATTATTGTGTCTGTTGGTATTATGGAAAACGATGGACCTTCGGGTAAGGCTTGTCTTAAAGGGGCATTACGTGGACAACATATTAACCCGGCTAGGTTTGACCATGATGCATGCACAATTGATCAGATTAAGGCTACTATAGAGGTCTATATTTGGACCCTCAAGCGGACAACTAGAGGGGTAAAGGCACGGAACCATCAAACGCACCGCTAATCGACTAGTTTTACCGTAAATACGCCTTTCCGAATTTAAAGGGTGATATATAGGAAGAGCGCAAACACTCATCAAGCGTTGCTATAGTATTGATTACAAACGAGTGGAATATGATGTTGAGAATGATTTATGCAACAATAAATAGCATGTTTCCAAGTATTTGCACGTTAAAAATGATAAATGCAGTATTTAAATATTCAAAGACAGTTACAAAAATAAAACAAAGAGACAAGTCAGTTTTAGAAAATAAAGGAAATCATAAATTCTGGAAAAATAAGAAATTAAATCCAACTAAGAGAAAGGGTGCACAGGATAAATCATGCTTAAGACTAATTCACAAAAATAAGTTCGTTACGGTAAGAGCCTAAAATATCTCCAGCAGAGTCGCCATGCTATTGTGCCCCCTTTTTCCTCGTGGAGTCCAGGTTTCGACATTCATGGGGAATAACTCATGTCCTTTTGGGAATTGGGTATTTGAATTATAAGACTCACCACCTAACGGATTTAAGGTGCGTTAGGGCACCTAGAGCAAATAACTCACGAAAATTGGTTTGCATTACTAGAGATTAGAGTAAGGGCTCGAAATAACCTTGAGAGGAAGGTGTTAGGCACCCCTTGTGGTCCACAACGGTGTGTCCCGGCCGAACTTAATTATGTGAATTAGTCATTTAAAAGATAGGCAGTCTAAGCACACATATGTAAATAAGGTGAGGGAAGTCCTAGGTTTGTTAGCCTATAGCATCACATCTGTACAATACCCGGTAAGCCTTCCTCAACTAGAGGGGTTACATATGGCATTGGTGCGCATGTCATCATATCCTTTACTATCTAATTCCCTTCCCCTTGGTCATAGCCTAAAACGTTCTTGCAACCTTAAGATGTATCATATGCGTGCGTTACTCGTACCTTCCTTGTGGCCTTGGAGGTTTAGGACCTCAAATTTAGGTAGTTCTAGAATATCCTAAGGTACTTAAGAGAGAAAAATCTAGCCGAAAACAAAAACAATTAGGATTGTCAAGTAAAGAACAATTAAGGGAGCTCACATTTTACCTCCACAAATAGAACAAACAAATGCACGTCTTAAACAGTAGTGTTTTAGACATTTGAAAAGAGTCCTAATGACAGGATATCTAGGTGAATGCAAATCAGAACATACGCAATGTTTCATTAAAGCGGGAAGTCGGGAATCAATACCTAATCACTTTGTCTACTGATTTTAGAGGGGCAGAATCTGGACAGTCAACAGAAGCATAGTTTTTGCAGTTTACAGGATTTTTAATCGTCCTACAGTCTTGCTTAGGCATGTATCAATGACATCCTATGAGTATGATATCTAGTCGTTATTCAGAAGTATAATGAAACAGTAAACAATTTCAGGCAGTTTAGGTCCTATAGGCATGCTATCTAGCTGTAATGATTAGTTTTAAACAACAGAAACTAAATGTAGCAATTTTAAAGCTGGATTGGCATGTGGAGACTAATTTTAAAACGACAAATGTAGTGTCCAGAATGTAAGATTAATTTTACCCTATAGGCATGGTTTCTAAATATTAAACATGTTAAACCTATTTATCATGACTCCTAAGTGCAAAAATTTTTTTTCTTACCTATAGGCATGATATCTAAAAGTACAAGATTTATTTTTAACCTACAGATATGGTATCGAGAATGCATGCAAAACAATCAAACAGCACAATGATTTCCGATTTCAAAAGTTTGGTTTGAAACCATATAGACATGATCTCTATAATGCATACAAGTGATGAACATTGCAATGTCCTATAAGGATGGTTTCTAGGAATGTAAACACTGATTTTAAATCCTATAGGCATGATATCTACCCATTCCCTAGCAAAATGTGCATAATAATCCCTCCCAGTTTCCTAATTTCCCAATATGTGTTTAAAAAGTAAATAATATTATAAACCAAGTGTAGAATGAATTTCAAGAATGATAACAATATACTATAGTGAGCCTGGATATGCCCAAAGCAAAACCTGGGGAACCAGGCCTTCAAACAGTCTCAATTGCCACATCTCATATTGCCAGGGAGGGTATCTTAGTGGGTCAAAGTTACCAAGGGCCTCAAAGACCCGGGGCAGTGCTCACACTAAAGCCTCCTTAAAGTATAAACAGCTTGTGCAGAGTGAAATAGCTAGCCCCAGTGTGTCAAAGTTCAAAGGAGTCCAAATCAAGCTCACACTGGAAGGGCAGGAACCTAAGTATTCTAGGAATTGAAGTGATAGTGATTTGGAAGAATAGTTTTGAGGAAAAAGAAGTTTCAGAACTTCAGTAAATCAGAAGTAAACAAAATCATTCAGTTCCTGGAACCTAGGCAAAGGTTCCAACCAAACAATTAGCATTCAGAAATAGGATTACTTAAGCTTAATTGTTGTTATTAAGTGACCAAACACAGAAGCAAGGCATGCTGAAAATCAAGCAGCCACATGTAAAAGGTAATAGGGATTGGGGAGCAAAGTATCCAGATAGGGGGGGTCATGCTTAGTAGGGGAGTAGACAAGACATAGATCTAATTTTAGACATAAGTAAACATGCAAACTTGCTGAAAGCAGAACACATAGTTCTAATTAGAAAATAGGAGTCAACATGCTATTGTGGTAAACATATATATTGGCCAATAGTGGACATAAACACATAGATTGAACATTAATAGACATGTTAGAAAATATATAGTCAGACATGCTATTGAATATATAGTTTGAACAAAAGTAAACACATAGATTGGACAAAAATAGTCATGCTAGCAAACACATGGATTAAACAGGGGTAAGCATACTAGTAAACATATGGATTTAAACAAAAGTAAACATGTTGATGAACATACAAATTTAACAGAAGTAAACATGCTGATAAATGCACAAATTAATTGAATGACAATAGTAGAAACATACCAGTTAAGGGAGCAAAAACAGAAGGTAAAGTAGATAGGATTCAACAACCCAGCCTTGGCTTTCAGCCGGCTAGTCAAGCAGTGATCACAAGTAGCAGAGAGAGAGATGAAAGGAAAGTTGTTGTATGTGTGTGAATTGTTGCTCATCTCTAAGGTAGAATGAGAGTTCATATATATATAGGAGTCGAATATTGTAGGTAAATAAGGTAAGGCAAATTGACATTGCAAAAATAAAGTAAGAAAGTAATCAAATAACCAATCAAGCTTGATTGGGCATAGTAAATTAGGGGAATATACCATAAATAACTCTAATTGAATTTCAAATAAGGCAAGAAGTAGGTTTACTAGTCAATTAAGTTTAGAACCCCTAACTCAAGTAATCAGTTTCACAAATAAGGCAACACGGGTAATTAGAGACCAATCAAAGGGTCAATCAACCCAAAGATAGACAAGAGATGTCACTTAAGAAACTCAGGATTAAGGAAAATAATCAGAGATTGGTAAATTAGTTTAGCAAATAAATGAACCCTAGATAATTAGACTAATCATTTAGTTATTCAAACAATAACTGACAAAAGGTTGAAATCAAACACTAAATAGTCAAACAATTGGACCAGAAACATAACCACACGAGAAATATCAAACGAAACATAAAAACTTCAGGAAACCTTTTGCAAAAAATGGAAGTGAAAACCCCAGATGATTAGAAAGATACTTAGGGTTGATTAGTAGCACGAAGATTAGGAAAAATTTAAAGAAATAGCCATGGAAACAGAAAGCACTTCAAACATACAGAGATTTGAACAACAGAAATCAGAGAAATCAAAAGCCTAAAGTAGTGTAGTGCTAAGAATAGGTTAATAGTGAAGAAACAAAAAACTCTTTAAAGAAAAATCGATGACGAACTCAGGAACTTTCTAGATCTACAAATATCTGGATGGATTTGTGTTTGAAATGAGCCTTTTGAAGAAAGAATGAAAGGGTAAAGAGAATCCAGTCTCAAACAAGAGATTTGAACCGTAAAACCATCAAAATAGTAGCACTCACAACTATAGACGAACTCTCAGAGAGTCTTGAAATAGATTTGGTTAGATCTCTTCGAGATCTTTCCAAGAAATCATAAGAACGAGCAACCAGGAGACGTACAAGATCAGTAGGAGCCTCAAACGGCCATGGAAATCCATGGGTCGAGTGAGAATCGAAGGGAATAAGATTAGTTATGTGTGGCGGTGGCTAAGGTTAGGTTTAGGTTTATGTCTCAAAAAGACGGAGAGGATTAAGGACTCTAGGGTGGCCGTTACTGACTAATGGCTAGGGTTTATGGGTGGTTCGTTTGGTTAAAATGGTAAGAAGTGATGGTGGTCGTTGATCTCTATGATCAACGGCCAGGATTTAGAGGGTTTGGGAGCCAGGTAGGATTTAATTGGGCAAGGGGTGGTTGGTTTGGCCCTGGTCCTAGTGGATTAGGGATTTGGGCTGTTTAATTTAGGCTAGGTCCGAAAATAAAAAGGTGTCATTTGTTAAATACCCATTTAATTGCTAAGATAATTTTTAAAAATTGTTAATAAATTATAAGAAATGACTTCATTGCTAGAAATGTTTTCAAATAATTACTTAATATCTTAAAAATATAAAAGGCTATTTTTTGGCAAATTAATATAATAATGCATGCATGGGCTATAATTGCAAAGTAATTGCAATTATAACCCCAAAAATATAAATGTGGCTATTTGTGAAATAATTAAAACTTAGTACAAATGTAAATGATAAAATTAAGCCACAAAATTATTATAAAACTTTTTTTGAAGAAATTAGTGATTGTTTATATAAATAAAAATACTGGGATAAATTAATTAAAATCTTTTAATGATGCAGAAATTGTAAAAAAGAAAACTAATTGATTTCAATGCATAGTTTTGAAAATATTATAGGAAAAAATTTGGCATTAACAGTTATCTCTATGTACTGAGTTATTTCTTTATGTGATTTTATTTTTACTGACTGTTAGTATTTTAATTATACTGTCACATTTTATATTGTTTTACCTTGTTATATATATGTAGCATGTATGGCCCTAACCTGATCTCGTTACTACTCGACCGAGGTTAGGCTTGGAACTTACTGGTATCGTTGTGGTGTACTAATACCCTTTCCTGCACATTTTTTCGTGTGCAGATCCAGCTTATTCTGCTCAGCTATACTATCCATGAGGCGAGGCGACCAATTCCCTATCTGCAGACCTAGAAGTCCTTCTCTATTTTCCCTTAAGTTATATACTTTTTGTATTTTTTCTTCATTTAGACTTTTGGAGTTAGAACACTATGTACTTCTTTAACTTGTGATTCATGAGATTCCGAGATTCAGGAGTACTATGTTCAGTCGAGAGTGTTATTATTGTATATGTCAAGTGGCATTTTAAACTCTTTATTTATATTTACCTGTTAGTTGGCTAGTTTCGTATCTTTAATTTATCTTTCCGAAATTTTTTAGGTTTAACAGTCGTAGAGACTAGGTCCCGTCATGATAATTCACGAAGGGAGAATTTGGGTTGTGAAAAGTTGGTATCAAAGCTCTAGGCTCATAGGAGTCACGAATCACAAACCGGTTTATTAGAGTATCGCGGATCAGTACTGTTGTCACCCAATTTTTCCCTAGGCAAAATGACTTCAAAATGGTATATTTATGTATATATATAAGTATATCCAAGTGTTCCATTACTTTTTCTTAATTTTAAAAGATTTTTAAATCTATTTATTCTCCTATTTTATTCATAAAAATCCAATAATTGTTTTCAAGATTATTATTTTGGTGATTTATTTATTGTACTTTTATATCTATGCTAAAATATAACCAAGGAAATTTTTGCATATTTTTACAAATTTATTTAGTATTTTTAAAGCTAAATTGCATACAATTGCAATATTAGCCTCTTTTAAGATTTAACAGCATTTATATTCATAAAATTAGGTCTGGTATTTTTAAATTATTAATCCATAAATCATTTTAGTACCTTTAATTTAGTTTCAGAAATTATATTATTATTTTTTATAAATCAAATGGGGGAAAATGACTATTTAAAATCTAGCCAGATTTCATTAAAATTATGGCCTAAATTCTATCCTAATTTAAACCCAATTTACCCCGACCCAATTCCTACTCATACCCGACCCCAACCCAATTAAACAGACCCATACCTGGATCCCCACCTAACCCTTTAAATATCAGCTGCTGATCATTTAGACCAACGGTCACCGGTTGCCCTTTCCTAATTAAACCCAAAAGAACCCCCCCCCCCCC
>MDKF010124734.1:0-24753 GCA_026770625.1 Nicotiana glauca
TTGATAAAGAATGCTCAGTGTGTAGAAAAGGAAGATGTTCGTTGAATTGGAATGAGATCATATCCTTCGGTGTCATAGTGCTGATAAGGCACGAGTGGTTGTGTTCGTTAAGTCAGATAATTTACAGTTGTGTAAGAGTGAATGACTCTCGAGAATGGTTTTATTGGGTTCAAGATTTTGCATGTAATCATCAGGTGTCTTAAGGTTGTGTATGTGGCTAGAGACTGTGTTTCCATTAAGAAGAGATCAAGACTTGTGGTATTTTATGCTAATTATGGGATTCCATGTATCAGTATCTCGGAAGTAATGGTAACGAATTCCGATTCACAGGAAGTTCTTCAAAGTAAAGTATTCTAGAATGTGGTATTTCTAGGAAGCATTGGAAGAGTATTCCGTGGCCTATGGGGCTTAGACAGTGTGGTCTTGAGAAATGTCAAGTGGATGATGAATAAAAAGAGAGATTTGATAGACAGATTAGCTTGATAATAGACCGAATCGGTATGGTAAGGGTATGATTAATTCTTTGTATGTGTTCGAGGTAATGAGTTCGGATAGGTATTTTGCAGCAAAGCTCTTGAGTTCTGACAGGTTGTTTAGTTTGGTATAGATAGAAGGATTCAGTCCTGGTAGTTTATCTTGTACAACTGAAGTTGGCAGAGATGTTCTTGTTGGGTTTTACCGTGGTTTGAAGATGAGTATATTTCTTATGGGTATGCGAAGCATGGAGTGTGTAATGATTTTTCTTCTAAGTGGGATCAATGAAAGTTCTTGACCAGTTGAGTGCGTTGATGTCTACGGCGTGGAAGGGAGATAAAAGTTCTCATGTTATCCTAGTGTGGCTTGGTATATTAGACTTTGCATGTGATGTTGAGTTGTAGACTGGTTGTCGCAATGTGGGTTATTCTAGACTATTGTGCTATGGTCTATGTCGGAAAATGCCACCGGTTGCGTGGCGAGGTGCATCGGATTATGCTATAGCAGAGTGGTTGGTATTCTAAGATCAGCGGACGGCTGGGAAGGATTGCTTTCCTTAATTGGGCCTTTGTGATGGATGTCAGTATAGCAGTTTCTACCATTGATTCAGTTCCGATATTGAGAGACTTTTTCAGATGCGTTCCTTGTGGCCGGGCATGTCGCCGGGCGAGATTGTGGATTTCGGTATTGATTTGGTGTCGGGCATCGTATCGTACGGCTCTGGTAGGAGTTATAAAAAGGGTAAAGAGCAGCTTCACGCTTCTTGGTATTGAGTTCGTTGGTAGGTCGATGTGGCTACGTATTCAGATTGAGATGGCTTGGTTGGCCCTAAGATGTATTGTTGAGGGATAGGTTTAATCTCTCGTTATTGAGCTTGTTAGTGATCTGGGGAGATCTATGAGATGCTTTTTTGGTGCTGTGAGGCGTTATGATTTTCGGACTGTGGGCACATATAGTGCGGTGCTATCGAGATTCATAGTGGAATTTGAGAGGAAAACCTCAGTTGCGCTTGAGTTTGTAGCTTATAACGCTATATGTAGATATTGTATGCACTCACTATGCTTACGACCGGTACTCGGTATTTTGTTGTAATAAGCAAATTTGGCTCGATGTGCATCTCTTTATGTGAGATACATATATATGGATCGGATGGCACGCCACCATGAGTATGTGTGGATCGGATGGCACGCCTCCATGAGTATGTGTAGATCTGATGGCCCGCCGCCATGGGTATGTTATCTGGATCGGGTTGCACGCCGAGACAGTGTGAGGTTGAGAACAGTTTTCCATATGTTACCTTGTATGACTTGCTTCCTGGTTTCTAAAGAAAGTTCGTATTGGGTATTGCTCAGCGAATGGCGCATCGGTTATATCCTTTCATGATTGAAGGGTGTATATTACTTACTTCACCGTGGGTGTGATAGATTGCCTGGTTTCAGACACCAATCTGTGTGTGGCTGTCTACTTTTGAGCATGGTGACTTAAGGTGCTTCATGTGTAATAGTGTTTGGATAAGATCGAGCATTATAGCGAGGCTACGTGGAGATTAGACCCTTCGGGATAGATACAAGTATTCTATTTCTATGATGTGGGACGGGGTCCCAGCCTTGTTTGTGATGGTACTAGGGAGTTTGAGTTACAGCTCTTTTGTTTGAGTCATTTGTCATGATTTGAGTATGTTCAGACCGCCCATCATTGGTGCGTGGATTATGCAAGTTGTGGCTTAGGTATGTAATTAGGTGTCATATCACCAGAGTGGTGCGTTGAATTCGAGGTGATCATTGGAGTCATTAATAAATGCGAACAGATTTGATTACAGCTTGTTGGAAGAATAATATCGAGGTTCGAGTTTATTCTGAATATTGATGTGAGGTTCTGATTTTGAGTATGATTTCAGAAATCTGATGTGGTATTAGTCAAAAGGGGGTGGTTTTATGAATGGTTGATCTGAGAAATGGTTACGATTTGCTGTGTATTTCAGTATCATTGATAGAATACGAAGTGTTGGAATGGGACTTTAGCTATCGAGAGGTTTCTATCGGTATATGGTTGTTGTGGACAACTGCTGTGAATAGAAGTTATCGTTTGAGGTGCGGGATTATGTGGTATATCATGTGATTTCATTTGAGGATGCAAGTTTGGGTTATTACAGCTGGTTCGGGACTATTCAAAGTATAGGTGCGAGGTTTGATCGTATTGATGGTTTCAGAAGTGAAAAATTAGTTCTGTGAATTTTGGGCAAGACTGGATTGGGTAATTTCAGCCATGTCGTATTTTCGGACCTATAGGAGATAGGGTGACGAGGGATCACCCCGGGTATGTGCTTGATAAGGTCATTTAGCTATTGGTTGACTTATAGGACAGCTCTGAGTACGCTCGAGGATGAGCGTTTGTTTAAGTTGGGAAGGATGTGACCACCCGGCCCGTTGTCACATGAGTTATCGCCCCGTTTTCCCATATTAAGTTGCTCTATGTTTCAATATCAGTAATTGAATGGGTCGGATAGAATTGAATTTGTTTTAGTTGGAAATGAGGCACATAGTCTCTTAGAAGGAAGCTTATTTTGGAAAAGTCAGCTGGAAGTTGACTATATAGTTAGAAGGCTCGGATGTGAATTCCGGTGATTTGGTTAGCTTCGGGGAATAATTTGTGACGTAGGAGTGCGATCGAAATTGATTTTGGAGGCTCGGTGTAGAATTAGGCTTGAATTGGCGAAGTTTGAATTTTGGCGAATTCCGGTTGATGGGTGAGATTTTGATCCGAGGGTCGGAATGGAATTCTGAGAGTTGCAGTAGCTCCGTGAGGTGATTTTGGATATGTCTGCAAATTTTCAGGTCATTCGGACATCGTTTGGTTGGGTTTTTTATTGAATGTGCAATTCGGAAGTTTTTAAGAAACTTAGGCTTTGATTTGGTGAAATTTGATGATTTTAATGTTAACGATAGTGTTTTGATGGTTCGAGCAAGTTTGAATAAGGTAATAGATCATGTTTTTGCTTTTGGTTGAGGTCTCGGGGGCCTCGGGGCGAGTTCGGGTGGTTAAACGGAGAATCTTGATGTTTGTTACAGGTTTGGTGCACCTGGCTTCTGGTATTTCCGTATCTGAGGAAAAGGAGCCGCTTAAACGGTTCCGCAGATGTGGTGGGGAGCCACAGAAGCGGACATTTGTGGCCCAAGGGATTCTCCGCATAAGCGGAATAGGGGTCGCTTTTGCGGGACCCCGTAAGCGGTTATTTGACTGCATAAGCGGTGTTTGGATCGCAGAAGCGGTCCTAGGAGATTTTGAGTTGGACCGCATAAGCGTGACCGCAGGTGTGGTTAGTGGACCGCAGAAGCGGTTTTGGATTTTTAATGAAATTCCGCAGAAGCGGAAGATTTCCGCAGATGCGGTGATCGCGGATGCGGAAAAGGGACCGCAGATGCGGAAATCCCTGTTATCAGAAGGGTTTTGATGTTCATTTTTGTTCCGCGAAGCTTAGTCCATTTCCTCCATTTTTAAGCAAGCTTGAGAGCTCTTGGACGGAATTGAAAGGGTATTTCGACTAGGTGTGATTGGAGGTAAGTTCCTTGGCCTAAATACACGAGATTATGTTAGATTTAACATGGAAATTGGATGAAATTCACCAAAAAATGGTAAATTTAGGGATTGCGTTTTTGATATTTTAAATTGGGATTTGATAGGTCATTTGAGCTCAGATTTGGGAGTTCTTGGTATGTATGGACTCGTGGCGAGACGAGGAATCCGGTAATATAAGTTTTGTAATTTTTTGAGAAGCGGGCTCGGGGCTCGGGTTTTGCTAGTTTCGAAATTTTTGCTTTATTTCGATTGTTTTCGATTGGTTTTCGTCCCATTTGGTATATTGTGATGTATTCACTCTGTTGTTGGTTAGATTTGACGCGCGTGGAGGCCAATATTATGGGCAAAGGCATCACGAGCGAGGAATTTCACCGGTTCGAGGTGAGTAATACTTGTAAATGATATCCTGAGGGTTTGAAACCCCGGATTTGCACATCATAGTGTTGTATTGAGGTGACTTGCACGCCGGATATGAGCGTGGGGTAGAGCACCGTTGGGGATTGTGACTTGGTCCGTCCCGGTTGTTTATTTTTACTGCGTATTTTATTGAAACTACTTGTATTATCTTACTATGGGCTGACTGCCATGTTTGGGCTTCGTGCCAACTATGTGAATCCTTCGGGGATTGATATTACTATTTTAGCATATCTTGCATATCATTTGGTTTCAGTCCAAGGTTTTAAATACTGTTTTGCAAACTCAGCCATACTTCTAAGTTTTGAAAACTCAAATGATATTTTAAATGATATTTCGGGCTGAGAACTACTGTTTTATAAATGCCCAAGAGGCTTATGATGATTTTTCTGGACTGAGCATTGATTAGGCTGCGTGCCGTAGCAGTATTATATTGATTATGGGTGGATCGGGCTGCACGCCGCAGTGGTGTTACATTGATATTGAGGTCGAGTGGCTGGATGATTATACTGATATTGATATGAGGCTGAGAGCCTAGATGTGATGCCACGAGATGGCTTGTTATTGCGCTTGGGCTGTAGGAGCCCCTCCGGAGTCTGTACACACCCCCAGTGAGCATCGTCGACGATAAATAAATGGAGCGGGCTGCACGCCGCAGCGGGTACTGGAATGTACCATCATATGCATTGCATTGCATTTGCTCCTATTTGTACTACTTGTCATGACATTCAGCACTCCCATTTCATTGGCATCCATGCTACTTCTTGTACTGCTTACCAGATACCCTGGTGTTGTGTTTTTGTGAGTTGGGAGTGAGCCCGAGAGGCTGAAGTTGTACTTTGTGACCCGTGGGGCTGATACCGTATTGAGAGGTTGATATTGAGCACGATGGGCAGATTTCTGATTATTAATTATTTTCGCAACTATTGAAAGGATCATTTTCAAAAGATATTTAAAACTGAACCAGAATATTTCTAAACAGTTTCATGGATTTCACTGATTTTTCTTAATTGAAGGGCTTTTCTGCTTCTATACAGCATGACGATATGTTTTACGTGATTTCTTACCGCTCAGTTGTTATTTACTCTTATTACCATTGAGTTGGAAGTACTCACTTTACTCTCTGTACCTCGCGTGCAGTTGCAGGTATTGTTTTCCCGGTAGCGGGTTATTAGCTGATTGAAGATATACTAATGTAGCTGAGCAAGGTGACCGCCAGCGTCCGCGGCACCGCACTTCATCTTTAATTTACAGATTTTATTTGGTATACATAATATTGGCCCTATAGTAGTGTTTCTACTTCTTAGATGCTCGTTACTTGTGACACCCCGGTCGGGTTGTGTGGGGTTGTAGTCTTGATTATTATTGTTGTTAAGTTGTATCACTTAACTCATTTATGTTTAAATAATTTTAAAAGGAAGTGCATTGGGTTAGTTGGCTGGCCTTTTCTTCACGAGAGGCGCCATCACGAACAGTGTGGGTTTGGGTCGTGACAACTGTTTTTCTATTTTGTTTTTGAGCCTTACGTCGTGAACATTATATGTATAACCTTACAACAACTTTAACTTATCCCATGTGCCATTTCAATATTTATTCTTCTTAAATCATAAAGATCTGTTCACTCACAAGATAACTGCTCTTTCAATATTGGGCACATATAGAGTAGCTTCGAGATCATTTTTGGAAATTCTCAATTTTTCACCATTTCAACGGAATAAAATAAAACATACCTCGATTAGAAAAAATCGAGATTATTATTCCATATCATATGTTTTTCTTCCTTCTTTGACAATCGATATTGCTTCTTATAACCTTTAAGATTACGCCATTTGTGCATCTCATGCCTTCATATACTCACGCTTACCCATTTAAGTCTGCATACTTTATCCTCGCATGCCTTGGCATGCACAATTAGAGATTGAATTTTATTTGTATCACATTCATCATCCATAGGAACTCAAGGTCGTCATGCCCATCTTTTACATATGACATGTGTCGTCTATCCTCAGCTCTTACTTACGCGTGGTACTTCATTTCTTGTGTGTCACTTTTATTACATTTGACACAATCATGATGATAACCTATCATGCTCAACGAAAACCCGATCTCTAGTATAATTAAGGGTCATCTCCCTCATCTAATATTATTCCCTCTCCGGATAATCAAGAAAGACTTGTTCATTTTCCTTCGAAAGGTGTCTTTGGTCATTGTTGACACTGTCTTAACTATGCCATATTCCTTATGAGTCATACTATGTTTACCACAAACTTGATTGAGTCACATGGACTTATCAATTAGATCCATATCACCTCTCTATATCTTGTCATGATAGTTTAAGTTGTAATATTTTCATTTATATTTTTTTTGTAACTTTGCTTAACTCGTTAATGGTGATTACCATAGTAAATAATTGCTCCAAAAATTTGACCAATAACCTTGAATTGAAATCCAGGGTTTAACATAGGTGCCCTTATTTGCATCCATTAGTAAAATTCTTTATAAGTCAGACAACATCCTGACAAGACTAGATGACATCATCACCTTATTTTCTTCTATGATTTCTCAGTATTCGACTGATAATTCTTATTCACCAAAGTTATATGTGTTAACTGTATTAGTCCCAATCTATTCTCAACCTTGTCATTCCATTTTGAACAAATCTGACACTTTCTGGATATTAGCCAAAACATTTTGTGTTATAACTGGAAACTTGAGCTTCATTCTTGTAACTTCTATATCTTCCACAATAGGTAATTAAATCGAGAATCGGTACTCTCATTTCAGGAACAAACGCACGATCTGGAGTACGAAGAAAGTGAAACACCCTAGATGTTATTGTAGTCTCCCCGATATAAGTGTGGCCGGCAACACACTGATAAAAGAGACTCTACTTGACACTGCTCCATAGACTTTCTAGGACTCGACTTAGAACCTAGTGCTCTGATACCAAGTTTGTCACGACCCAAAATCACGTGACCGGCACCCGACACACTACCCGACCCGAGCGAACCAAACCATGTGATGCACCAAAATCATATGTATGAAAACTAATTTAACTGCGGAAGCTCCTTGAAAATCTTATACATTTTCAAGTTGAATGATAAAATATTTTCCAATTCAAAATCACACATGACGCCCTTTCATAATAATAACAATGAGCCTAAATAAAACAAATATAATTTCATGAATGTCGTGTATAACCCCGTTACTACAACCTTTCACAACTATCTATGGAGCCTCTATACCAAAGAATAGAACCAATGGTTGGAGTAAATCAAACAAAATAAAATAAGGACGAACATGATAGCTACCATGAAATAAAAGAGGTGCTTCATAATACCTCGAAAAGAGAGTCATCCTAGCCTGACCGCATGTCATGTATCATACATCATCCTAAAACATGTAAAGTAAGTAGGGCCATAGAGGGGGCCCCTAAGGGCTGAGTACACCACAGCGGTACTCAATAAGTGTCATAGACTCTCTCTAACTTAAGTTCTTGGGACAAACTTTATAAAAAATAATGCACCAATATTTGACATAAAACGATAAGAAATTTTATCAATTCATGACCCTTGTTATTTTAAATAACAAGCAAGTGAAATATAACCCGCAATATTATCTTTTAAAATACTTGCAACAATCCAAGATTTTGGGTAAATCATACAAAATTATTATATATGCTTTAAGTCATTGAAATCTCTTTCGACTCCTTAGGCCTAAACATAACAAAATTATCCTTACCTTTCACCGGGATTACTATATCATCACCAACATAAGAAAGTCAATTAGGTTATGTACCTAGCGTCAAGTATCATATACCCTACTTGCACAGGTCGTCTCATCGTAGTGCCGTACGAATCGACTCAGCCATGCTAATAATAACACAAAATAGTACCCTCTCAAGGTAGAGCACTCTGCCGTAGTCTATACCACAAAGTGCCCATCTACGCCTACATTGGTTGTAGTATGAGTACATCTACCTCGGTAGTAACAGATTTAACTAAGGAACTGAGCAGTAGTGACGAGCTGTGGAAAATTGTCCAATTATTTATTTTTCACAATTTTAAAAATAACATGAATAAATAGGTAAATTCCATAACTCAGTAAATGCCACATAGAAATTTAACAGATAAATGCAGCAACAGCAAAAGTAAATGCAACCTCACAACAATGTCACTCCATTACTCAGCACTCAACACTTAACACTCAATACACTCAACACACTGCACTCACTAGGGTGTGTACAGACTCCGGAGGGGCTCCCAAAGCCCAAGCGCTAAGCACGGAAAACTCATGTGCCATCATATCAATACCTGGATCCGCACGGTCAACTCACATGCTACGCGGATAACTCACACACTATGGCATAAATACCCGAACCCGCACAGTCAACTCACTTGCTACGCGGACAACTCACGCGCTATGGTATTAATATACTCACAACAAGACCATCGTCCTTACTCAATCATGTACCTCACTAGCCTCACCATCATGAAAAAATAAGGAAACACATCCCACATCAAGTATCACAGCAAACTAGAAAAAAAATAGAGACTGAGGTAAACATGTCCAATAAATTCTGTGATTTATTAAAAATAATGTGAGAATGAATAAAGCCTAAGCATGATCTCTAACATGAAGACAAATAAGTTCAACAACAAGTAAACACATAACCACAGATAACAGCCATTAGGCATCACAGCCTCACGGGATGGAACAAGTCACAATCCCTCGAGGTATACACCCATATGCCAGTCACATAGCGTTGGTATCACCTTCAAACAATCACATGATATAAAGTTCTTCGGGTTTATACCCTCAATGCCAGAGTTAAAACTGTTACTTACCTCAGCTGGGTAAAATCCTACTTCGGGATGCCCTCGTCTCTGGACTCGATCTCCAAAAGCTCCCAATCTATCTATAATCAGAATACTACTATCAACATAGTCTAAAGAATCGAATTCCACAATAAAAACTACAAAAATAGGCCAAAAATCCGAAACCTGCCAAAGCCTGACCCCCGAGCCCACGTCTCAGAACTAGTCAACAATGGTATAATCGAAACCCTTGTCCTCTCTCGAGTCTAACCATATAAAATTTATCAAAATCAGACTCCGTTTGGTCCCTCAAATCCTCACTTAAAACTCTCCAAAACTCAAACCCTAACTCCCTCAATTTCATTTTGAAATCATCAATCAAATCCCAAAAACAAAGATGGATTCATGAAGTATAATCAAAACTGAATAGAGAACACTTACTCCAATCCATGTGATGAAAATCGCCTCAAATATTGCCCAAATCGAAGCGCCCCAACTCAAAATATGACTGAAAGAACAAACCCTAGTTTTATATATTTTTCTGCCAGCTATGCTACCTCGTTTCTCATGCCAAACAATCCCGAAACTCATATTTTATGACTCCAGTTGGATTCCTTGTGAAATTCTAATCAAGTTACGCTTTTGAATCACTCAATTTGACCTTATAATGAATGAGATATATAGGTTTTAATATTAGCAAATAGTGCAGATTTTTAAATACGCCGTCAGTGATAATTTCGTAATTAAACTGACTGGCAACCTAATTTTTAGTAAAATAATCATAAAATCCTCACACGATGTCCAAATTCGACGATTCTTTTTACTACGGGTCCGTAATTACGATATGGATCTAATGCTTCAATAAAATACAAAATTAGAGCTTATTTGTTCAGTATGATATCATTTATACTTGGAGAAATGGCTTCAAAACATAAGAAAAACAAGCACAACACAACCCAAACCTATCCGAACTCACCCGAGGCCCTCGGGACCTCAATTAATAATTCCAAAAAATAATATATCTGTGACGACCCGGATTTTTCACCCTTGGGAGTTGTGATGGCGCCTACTGATGAGAGAGAGGCAAGCCAACCCTTAACTGCCTTTAGCAGTAACCAATTTACTTCTTTTAACAATTATCAGTAACATCATGAAAAAAGCATAATAAAATAAATAAGCGGAAGTCTTAAATTAAAGAATCTGAACCTCAATGCGGAAAATCAACATAAATCCCTACCCAAGGACCGGTGTCACATACTCACGAACTACTAAAAATACTAAATACAACCGTTTGAAATAAAATATAAATATTTGTCTCGAAATACATAAGATAACAGGCTGAAATAAAAGATAGAAGAGACACCGTGCCTGCGGACGCCTGCAGGGCTACCTCGGTATCTCGCTAGACTGAAGGCTAACCCCGTGCTACTGCAGCTGTTGTCCAACACCTGGACTGTTCAAAAGAGCATAGAGTGTAGTATCAACACAACCGGCCCCATGTGCTGATAAGTGTCTGGCCTAACCCCGGTGAGGTAGTGACGAGGCTAGTACCAGACTCCAGACAAACCTGTACGGTTATATAATATATTGCAGGAAATAAACAAGTAATGAGCAGTTATAAGGGAAGGGGGTACATGCCTCGGGGAAACAGTTCAACTTAGCAGAAATTAAATAAAATATGAAGGAACAATACAATGTATCAAACCATATGATAGCACTACTGTCGCGGCGCGCAACCAGATTCGTACTTTTAACTATAATTATTGTGGCGTGCAACCCTATCCATACGTTTAACTATAACTGTTTCGGCGTGCAACCCGATCCAATAAATATAACATATACCTGTTACAGCGTGCAACCCGATCCAATCTAATTTATGTTGCGGCGTGCAACCCGATCCACTATAGTGTATGTTGCGGCGCGCAACTCATTCCGAATGTACATAGCTTACCATAATCATAACCACAAACCTCGGTAGAGGATCAATCATAAAATACTCTATCCCAGCAAGGGAACTCAACAATACAAATATACTCATCCCGGCAAGGGAGAACCAGCTATAACCAATCTCAATTTGAATTTTAGCATTTCTATTATTACCATTTCTAACTCATGAATAACTTCCACAAAATAAGCTAAACCTTGCTCAACAACACGAGTCTACTCACTATTTCATCCATAGTATCATTCGAGAACACAATAAATGTCAATTTAAGACTCACGGTCATGCTCGACACCGACGTATGGATACTCGTCATCATGTTTAAACGTCATACTCCACAAGAAACACATGACAAATATGACTCAACTCCTAATCCCTCAAGCTAAGGTCAAACTAAACACTTACCTCGATGCTTTGAAATCAACTCAAGTCTCAATTATGGCTTTACCCCTAGATTCCACCACCAATCCGCTCGAATCTAGTCATAAATTACTTAATTACATCAATAAACGCTAAATGAATCAATTTGAATGCATAAAAATGTATTTCCAAAGTTTTGCCCAAAAATTCCAAAATCACCCCCAGGCCCACGTGGTAAAAACCTGAGGTTCGAACCAAAACCCGGTTACCCATTCCCCCAGGAACCAAAATATATGATTTTTTTAAAACCGGACCTCAAATTGAGGTCCAAATCCCCAATTTTAGAAAAAACTAGGTTCTACCCAAAACACTCAATTTCACCCATGAAAATCATTGATTTTAAGTTGAAAATAAGTTAAATGATATTAATGATTGAAAGGAATGAGTAAAAATTGACTTACAATTGATTTGGAAGAAAACTTGTTCTTGAAAAATCGCCTAAGAAGTTTGTGTTTTGAAAATGGGGTGAAAAATGTTTTCAAATCGACTAAGTATAAAAAATGCAGCTTGCAGATGTGGGAAATGCGAACTGTGGTTCGCAATTGCGAACCCCGACCTGTTATGGAAATTGCAAGAAAATAGTTTGCATTTGCGAACCCTTTCAAAAATCCCAAGTTCGCATTTGCGACTTGCCTCTATTCGCATTTGCGAACCAACATGTCACATTTGCAATCAGACAATCACCTCCCTAGTCTCGCATTTGCGATGCAAGGCTCACATTTACAAGCTCGCATTTGTGAGACCTTTTTCGCAAATGCGAAGTCTGCTGCTCAGAAAAATACCAGAAATTTCCAAAGCTAAAAAATGCACCCGTGGCCTATCCACAACTCATCCGAGCCCTCGGGGCTCCAAACCAAACATGCACACAACCTCAAAAACATCCTATGGACTTATTCGAGCGATCAAATCGCCAAAATAACATTATAAACATCAAATTAGGCCTCAAAATCCATGATTTCTTCCAAATTTCATAAAACATCAAGTTTTCCATTTGAAGTCCGAAACATGTCAAACAATGTCCGTTTTCAACCAAACTTTACAAAAAGTGCTTAAACCATATATAAGACCTGTACCAGGCGCCAGAACCAAAATACGGGCTCGATACTAACATGTTCTAGTCAAATTTCATTAAATATTTTCAGAAAATAATTTTACTCAAAATTTCATTTCTCGGGCTTGGGACCTCGGAATTCGATTCCGGGCATACGCCCACGTCCCATATTTTCCTAGGGACCCTCCGGGACCATCAAATTACGGGTCCAGGTCTGTTTACCCAAAATGTTGACTAAAGTCAAATTTATTCATTTTAATATCAAAACTTAGCATTTTTCACAGAATTTCATATTTAAACTTTCCGGCTACGCGCCCGGACTGCGCACGCAAATGGAGGCGACCCTAATTGAGGTTTTTAAGGCCTCAAAAGCATAGAATGAATAAGAAAACAAGTGATGACCCTTTGGGTCATCACATTCTCCGCCTCTAAAACAATCATTCATCCTCGAATGGACAGAAGAAAGAAGTACCTGAGTCGGGAAAAAGATGAGGATAACGGCTCCGCATATCGAACTCGCACTCCTAGGTTGATACCTCAGGAGGCTGACCTCTCCACTAAACACGAACAGAAGGAAAACTATTGGATCTCAACTGACGAACCTGCCAGTATGGAATAGCTACATGTTCCTCCTCATAAGAGAAATCCTTGTCCAACTGGACAGTGCTGAAATCTAACATGTAGGCTGGATCGTCGTGATATCTCCGAAGCATGGACACATGAAACACTGGATGCACGGCTGATAAGCTCGGTGGCAAAGCAAGTCTATAAGCCACCTCTCCTAGTCGATCAAGAATCTCAAACGGACCAATGAACCTAGGGCTAAGCATGCCCTTCTTCCCAAATTTCATCATTCCTTTCATAGGCGACACTCGGAGTAATAGCTACTCACCAACCATAAAAGCCACATCTCAAATCTTGCGGTATGCATAGCTCTTTTGCCTAGACTGAGCTGAACGAAGCCTATCCTGAATGATCTTAACCTTGTCCAATACCTCCTGAACTGGATCCGTACCCAACCACCGAGCCTCTCCCGGCTCAAACCATCCAATCGAAGATTGACACCACCTACCATATAAAACCTCATAAGGAGCCATCTGGATGCTCAACTGGTAACTGTTGTTGTAGGCAAAGTCCGCAAAAGGCAAGAACTGACCCCACAAACCTCCAAAGTCAATAACATAAGCTCGGAGCATATCCTCCAAAATCTGAATAGTCCGCTCTGACTGACCGTCCATCTAAGGATGAAATGTTGTGCTCAACTCAACCCGTGTGCCCAACTCTCGCTGAATTGCTCTCCAAAAGCACGAAGTAAACTGCGTACCTTGGTATGAAATGATAGATACGGGCACACCATGAAGGCAAACAATCTCAAGAATGTAGATTTCAGCAAACCTCTCAGAAGAATAGAAGACTGCCATAGGAATGAAATGCTCAGCCTATCAATAATAACCCATATCGTATCGAACTTCTTCCGAGTCAGCGGAAGTTCAGTAACAAAATCCATAGTAGTCCGCTCCCACTTCCACTCAAGAAGCTCAATCCGCTGAAATACACCACTAGGCTTCTGATGCTTGTATATAACCTGCTGACAATTTAAACAATGAGCCACATATGCTACGATATCCTTCTTTAGCATTAACCAATTTACTTCTTTTAATAATTATCAGTAATATCATGAAAACAGCAGAATAAAGTAAATAAGCGGAAGCCTTAAATTAAAGAATATGAACCTCAATGCGGAAAATCAACATAAATCCCTACACAAGGACTGGTGTCCTATACTCACGAACTACTAAGAATGCTAAATACAACTATTTGAAAGAAAATATAACTGTTTGTCTCCAAATACATGAGATAACAGACTGAAATAAAAGATAGAAGAGACGTCGGGCCTGCAGACGCCTAGAGGGATACCTTGGTGTCTCGCTTGACTAAAGTCTAATTCCCGTGCTACTGCAGCTGCTGTCCAACACCAGGATCTGTGCAAAAGAGCACAGAGCGTAGTATCAGGACAACCGACCCCATGTGCTAGTAAGTGTCTGGCCTAACCCAGGTGAGGTAGTGACAAGGCTAGTACCAGACTCCGGACAAACCTGTACAGTTATATAATATATTGCAAAAAATAAAAGGTAATGAGCAGTTATAAGGGAAGGGGGTAAATGCCTCGGGGAAATAGTTCAACTTAGCAGAAACTGAATAAAATATGAAGGAACAGTACAATGTCAGAAACCATATGATAGCACTACTGTTGAGGCGCGCAACTCGATCTGTACATTTAACTATAACTATTGTGGCGTGCAACCTGATCAATACGTTTAACTATAACTGTTGTGGCGTGGAACCCCATCCAATAAATATAACATATACTTGTTGCGGCGTGCAACCCGATCCAATCTAATTTATGTTGCAGCGTGCAACTCGATCCACTGTAGTGTATGTTACGGTGCGCAATCCATTCCAAATATAAATATCTTACCATAATCATAACCACAAACCTCGGTAGAGGATCAATCATAACTATCCCAGCAAGGGAACTCAACAGTACAAGTATACTCATCCCGGCAAGGGAGAACCAGCTATAACCAATCTCAATTAGAATTTTAGCATTTCTATTATTACAATTTCTAACACATGAATAAATTCCACAAAATAAGCTAAACCTTGCTCAACAACACGGGTCTACTCACTATTTCATCCATAGTATCATTCGAGAACACAATAAATGTCAATTTAAGACTCACGATCATGCTCAAGTCTCAATTATGGCTTTACCCCTAGATTCCACCACCAATTTGCTCGAATCTAGTCAGAAGTTACTTAATTATATCAATGAACACTAAATGAATCAATTTAAATGCATAAAAATGAATTTCCCAAAGTTTTGCCCAAAAAGTTCCAAATTGCCCCTAGGCGTATGTGGCCAAAACCAGAGGTTCGAACCAAAATCCAGTTACTCATTCCCCCCACAAACCCAAATATATGATTTGTTTTGAAATCGGACCTCAAATTGAGATCCAAATCCCCAATTTTAGAAAAACCTAGGTTCTACCCAAAACACCCAATTTCACCCATGAAAATCATTGATTTTAAGTTGAAAACATGCTAAATGATGTTAATGATTGAAATCAATGAGTAAAAATTGACTTACAATTGATTTGGAAGAAAACTTGTTCTTGAAAAATCGCCCAAGAAGTTTGTGTTTTGAAAATGGGGTGAAAAATGTCTTAAAATCGACTAAGCATGAAAAATGCAGGTTGCAGATGTGAGATATGCGATTGCGAACCCCGACCTGTTATGGGAATTGTAAGAAAATAGTTCGCATATGTGAACCCTTTCAAAAATTCCAGGTTCGCATTTGCGACCAGTTATGTTGCATTTACGACTTGCCCCTATTCGCATTTGCGAAACCAACAGGTCGCATTTGCGATCAGGCAGTCACCTCCCTAGTCTCGTATTTGCAATGCAAGGCTCGCATTTGTGAGCTCCCATTTGCGAGACCTTCTTCGCAAATGCGAAGTCTCCTGCTCAGAAAAATACCAGAAATTTCCAAAGCTAAAAAATGCACCTGTGGCATATCCAAAACTCATCCGAGCCCTCGGGGCTCCAAACCAAACATGCACACGACCTCAAAAATATCCTACGGACTTATTCGCACGATCAAATTGCCAAAATAACATCATAAACATCAGATTAAGCCTCAAAATCTATGATTTCTTCCAAATTTCATAAAACATCAAACTTTCGATTTTAAGTCCGAAACACGTCAAACGACGTCCGTTTTAACCAAACTTTACAGAAAATGCGTAAACTATATATAACACCTGTACCGGCACCGGAACCAAAATACAGGCCCGATACCAACACGTTCTAATCATATTTAATTTCCAATTTCCTAAAATATTTTAAGAAAACAATTTTACTCAAAAATTCATTTCTCGAGCTTGGGACCTCGGAATTCGATTAAGGGCATACGCCCAAGTCCCATATTTTCCTACGGACCCTCTGGGACCGTTGAATCACGGGTCTGGGTCTGGGTCTGGGTCCGGGTCCATTTATCCAAAATGTTGACCGAAGTCAATTTTATTCATTTTAATATCAAAACTTAGCATTTTCACAGAATTTCATATTTAAACTTTCTGGTTACGCTCCCGGATTGTGCACCCAAATCGAGGCGACCATAAATGAGGTTTTCAGGGCCTCGTAAGCACAGAATGAATAAGAAAATAAGTGATGACCCTTTGGGTCGTCACAATATCACTTCCCGAACTTAGTCGGACCTTCGAAACACACAAAAGAACACCCAAACACCAAATCAACCTCAAATTCAAGCCTAAGAACTTCTAAACTTCCAAATTTCACCAATTCAACCCTCATTCTACCAAGCACCTCCAAATTACATTTTTACACACTCCTAAGTCTAAAATCACCGAACGAAGCTAATTGAATCATAAAAATCAGAATTCGTTTAATCATAAGTCAACTTTCGGTTGACTTATCTAACTTAGCTTTCTAACTAAGAGAACAGGTGATCATTTCACTCCAAAACTACTTCGAACCCAAACCTACCAACTCGATACAACTCAACACAGCTGAACAACATATAAATAAATAGAAATAGGAGAAACACGACTATAACTATCATAACGACTGATCGGGTCGTTACATTTATCTTTAGCACTCAAATATGTATACTCTTGTCAATACGTAAGTTTTGATAAAAACTTATAACATTTACCTTGAGTGTCATTTTTCCAAAAAGATTTAAAATAAAATTTTACAAAATAGCATGACACTGCATATGCACATAATATTTTAGTACATGGAAACATTCGTACTTGTTTGTCCCCACAAGCACGGAAGTAAATTTGCAACCAACTTAAGTATTAACTTGAAACATGATTTTAGAGAAAGTCCCTCAAGAAGAGTAAGTTTTAATCAACTTACCTCGCTTTCGCTTTATTAACATTCACAAGCTTTCAGTCATCTTCCATCACTCCAATGTTGGTTAAAAAGCTCAACATCACCAACAAGTCGATAACTACAATTAGATATCCTAATTACATCAAAATATGATGTAAGATATTAAACAATATCCATATATGGCTCATAAATTGCCTACAAACCTCAAACAACATAAATCGCCAAATAAATTTACAAGCTAGACCATTTAACTCCATCATTATATTTTAATACCCATTCGAAGCCATTAATTATATTACATCAATTGTCCAATGCCACCAAGTTACTAGTCATCATCTTACATAATCAAAACTTGCATAATATACAATTCGGATGATTACTTAGTTGATCACTTCCATCTTTTGCTAACAAATAATTCTATAGGTTTATTGTATTCAATCAATTTCATCGCCAAGATTTACCATTCAACTTCTTTCTTGTTTTCTCAAAAAAACTTTTCATGCCATGAACTAGAGTTTTATAATCAAATCTTTCAACCAATAATACTTGTAAAAAATACTTCTAACTACTCATAATAAACGAGTTTGAAGCATTGAAATTACCTCTAGTAGATCAATCTTGAAAAATCACAACTTTGGTGATTTTTCTGTTCTTGAGAATTTGATAATGAAATATAGAATTTGGATGTTAGAATGATGTTATAACTCATGTATATTGACTACACCCCTAATATTGAGTAAGAATCAACGCAAAACAACATTAACAAATTACCTTGGTCGATTGAAATTGATTTGAGCTTAAAATTACCCCTTCACCTTAAGAACCCTAACCCCCAATACTCAAAATACTCTCTCCCCCGACTTGGTATTTATAGGCCCACATATATGGGCTTCGGACGCGGCCTTGGACACTATAGCAGCACTTCACTGCCAGTCATTCTTTCGGACGCGGCTCCGGATGCTTCGCATTCACAGGCTCCTCAGCCTGCTTTTGGTAATTTGATAATATCTTCTTGTAGGAACGTCCAGATGACAAACAGTTTGAAGCGTTAGAAACTAGACTCAAAGACCTTTCATTTGATAGGACTTAATACACATAACTCCTTATATATATCTAGATATGGTCATCCAAATTTAGTTCTTGTGCGTACTCATTTGGAACTTTAGGGAGAAACTTCTCCAGAAATATATTCGTGAACTGCTCCCAGGTTAAGGCTGGAGACCCTGCTGGTCTAGCTAAACAGAAATCCCTCCACCAAGTCTTGGCGGATCCAGACAACCAAAATGTAGCAAAATCAACCCCATTGGACTCAACAATCCCCATGTTCTGGAGAACATCGTGGCAATTGTCCAAATAATCCTAAGGATCCTCGGTAGATGCGCCACTGAAGGTAGTAGTGAAGAGCTTGCTGAACCTATCCAATCTCTATAAAGCATTGGCAAACATAGCTGCCCCATCATCGGCCTGGGCTACCATACCCGGCTGAGCTGCTCTAAATGGCTGAACTGCTGGAGCCTCAACCTGGGGAGCTACCTTCTTCGGAGTACGAATAACAGGAGTCTGGGCCTCTCCTCCAGCATGAGAGAAAGCTGGTGCTACAGGAAGCAAACCTTCTCAGGTAACACTGTGCATGAGACCCACCAATCAGACCAACCTGAAGAACTCGGTTAGTAATAAACCCCTATGGGAAATGAGTTGGGGCCACCAGAACTGCTGGGGTTGGGGCCGTAACCTCCTCGTCAAAGTCAACCTAAGGCTCCGCCACTGGTGCTGCTGCTCGGGGCTGAGCTCTACCCCTACCTCGGACTCTAGCACGACCTTTGCCCCTAGTGGGGGCTGCCTGGGGCTCGGACTGCTGATCGAAAGATGAGGAAGAGCATGCTCTCGCCATCTGCGAATGAACAGAGTAGAAATTCAATTAGCATTGAGAAACCAAACAGCACAACAAGAAAGAACAAATATGAAACTTTTCCTAACTCGGTAGCCTCTGGGGATAAATACAGACGACTCTACTAAGCTTGTCCGTGAGTTGTGAGACCTATGTAACCTAGAGCTCTGATACCAACTTATCACGACCCGGATTTCCCACCCTCGGGAGTCATGATGGCGCCTACTGATGAGAGCGAGGCAAGCTAACCCTTAACTACCTTTAGCATTAACCAATTTACTTCTTTTAACAATTATCAGTAATATCATGAAAACAGCAGAATAAAGTAAATAAGCGGAAGTCTTAAATTAAAGAATATGAACCTCAATGCAAAAAATCAACATAAATCCCTACACAAGGACTGGTGTCACATACTCACGAACTACTAAGAATGCTAAATACAACCGTTTGAAAGAAAATATAACTGTTTGTCTCCAAATACATGAGATAACAGGCTGAAATAAAAGATAGAAGAGACGTCGGGCCTGCGGACGCCTGGAGGGCTACCTCAGTGTCTCGCTGGACTAAAGGCTAACTCCCATGCTACTACAGCTGCTGTCCAATACCAGGATCTGTACAAAAGAGCACAGAGCGTAGTATCACCACAACTGACCCCATGTGATAGTAAGAGTCTGGCCTAACCCCGACGAGGTAGTGACTAGGCTAGTACCAGACTCCAGACAAACCTATACAGTTATATAATATATTGCATAAAATAAACAAATAATGAGCAGTTATAAGGGAAGGGGGTAAATGCCTCGGGGAAACAGTTCAACTTAGCAGAAACTGAATAAAATATGAAGGAACAGTACAATGTCAGAAACCGTATGATAGCACTACTGTTGCGGCGCGCAACCCGATCCATACATTTAATTATAACTGTTGCGGCGTGCAACCTGATCAATACGTTTAACTATAACTGTTGCGGTGTGCAACCCGGTCCAATCTAATTTATGTTTCAGCGTGCAACCCGTTCTAGTATAGTGTATGTTGCGGTGCGCAACCTGTTCCAAATATACATATCTTACCATAATCATAACCACAAACCTCGGTAGAGGATGAATCATAACTATCCTAGCAAGGGAACTCAACAGTACAAGTATACTCATCCCAGCAAGGGAGAACCAGCTATAACCAATCTCAATTCAAATTTTAGCATTTCTATTATTACCACTTCTAACTCATGAATAACTTCCACAAAATAAGCTAAACCTTGCTCAACAACATGAGTCTACTCACTATTTCATCCATTGTATCATTCGAGAACACAATAAATGTCTATTTAAGACTCACGGTCATGCTCGACACCGATGTATAGATACTCATCACCATGCCTATACGTCGTACTCCACAAGAAACACATAACAAATATGACTCAACTCCGAATCCCTCAAGCTAAGGTTAAACCGAACACTTACCTCGATGCTTTGAAACTAACTCAAGTCTCAATTATGGCTTTACCCCCCGATTCCACCACCAATCTGCTCGAATCTAGTCAGAAGTTACTTAATTAAATCAATAAACGCTAAATGAATCAATTTAAATGCATAAAAACGAATTTCCCAAAGTTTTGCCCAAAAAGTCCCAAATTGCCCTCGGGCGCACGTGGTCAAAACTAGAGGTTCGAATCAAAATCCGGTTACTCATTCCCCCACAAACCCAAATATATGATTTGTTTTGAAATCGGACCTCAAATTAAGGTCCAAATCCCCAATTTTAGAAAAACCTAGGTTATACCCAAAACACCCAATTTCACCCATAAAAATCATTGATTTTAAGTTGAAAACATGCTAAATGATGTTAATGATTGAAAGCAATAAGTAAAAATTGACTTACAATTGATTTGGAAGAAAACTTGTTCTTGAAAATCGCCCAAGAAGTTTGTGTTTTGAAAATGGGGTGAAAAATGTCTTAAAATCGACTAAGTATGAAAAATGCAGGTTGCAGATGTGAGAAATGCGATTGCGAACCCCGACCTGTTATGGGAAGTGTAAGAAAATAGTTCGCATATGCGAAGCCTTTCAAAAATTCCAGGTTCGCTTTTGCGACCAGTTATGTCGCATTTGCGACTTGCCCCTGTCACACCTCCTTTTTTCGAACTTTATCCGGCTTTTACTACACCTCGGGAAGAGATATAGTTATAAAGGAGTTTTTTTACAATTTAAGGAGAATCGAAACGGGATTCGTTTTTTATTAAAAGGTTCAGAGTCGCCACTTGAGAGATTTATGGTGTCCCAAGTCACCGGTTTGAATCCCGAATCGAGGAAGGGTTTGACTCTGTTCAACAGTCACGAACCGGAAATCCGGGTAAGGAATTTTGTTAATCCGGGAGAAGGTGTTAGGCACTCCCGAAATCCGTGGTTCTAGCACGGTCGCTCGACTGTCATATTTGGCTAAAATATTTGATTTTAATACATATTATCCTATTTGTGAATTTTTAGAATTAATTACCGCTTTTGTCAAATTATTTTTATTTAAGAAAGTGAAGGTCGTTTAAGAACATGTTTTCGGATCACGTCACATGAAATGCACCCGGATCCTCGACACATTCTCATTCGACGTTTTTGGATTTGGATTTGGGTTGCATGAAATGCACACCCATATTTAAGAAGGTAATTTTATTAAAATCGCATCTAAAGAGACTAACGTGTTATTTACTTTTGGGAAGGCCGTGGAATTCGCTAAATGGCCCGTCCCGAATTCTAAGTATTTTTAATTAATTAATTAATGAGGGCCCCACAATTGTATATTTGATTCGGCAAAGCTCGTCTCATTTTTATTATTAAAAGGTCATCCTAAAGCGAACTATAATTTTCTACTTTGTTATTTGTCTCTAAAAGGCCAATTAATTCACAAATATAAATTCGGGCCTCAAATTCAAATCCGATTTCAAACAAAAGGGGAAACCCTTTTAGCTTGAACCCGCTACCTAATTCAAAATCCAATTTTATATTTATGATTTAATTCCCATGTTCCTAATTGATTAACATTGTTTGGAAACCATTATATTTCAACCAGTTCAGGCCTATTAAACAAATAAAGGCCAGGCCAATTGTAGATCCAGGCCCAGGTCCAAACGCATACATGATTGAAATAAGACCTGGGCCGTCTGTTAAAGTCCTGTGATTCTACTCTTGAGATGGGCTATTTTAGCTCTACCTATTAAAATCCAATTCCAATCCGTTCAACTTAGGAAATTTCACTGAAATTAAAATCAAATTCCTGCGTATTCACGTTATTTGATCACTGAAATTAAAATTCAGATTATTTCATTTTTTTGTTTACTGCCGATGAATTTTTAGACATTACTAATTTTTAGACATTACCGCCTATTCATGTTAATTGATCGCTGATGATTTTTAAGATAAACAAATGTGAATACTCCAGTTTAACTTTAACATCTAAACTAATAAATTTAAATGTGCCTACACCTGTAATACACAATACTTCTTAATCAACATGCTTTAAACAATTCACGAACCAATTGATACGAGATCAACTAACTCAAGCTTATTCTATTGATTTGGTATAAGATGAACTACAATTAACACTTATCAAATGCATGAATCAGATAATAGAGAACTAACTACTGCTACTACTCAACTCGAGAAAACAGATTTATATGAACTTGAGATATATAACTATTTGCAGTCCAGTTAATACAAATTCAATAGTCCAAATAATTATTCTAATTACAATTAAGTTAAGCATGAGAAGATGGTCAAAAAGAAAATCCAATCAAAACTCAAAACAAATCGAACTTCTTCTTCATTGATTCTCTCAAATAATTCACACTCCAGATCAGTATAAGTAGTGTATATGTACCTGGATTTAAATCACAGCAAGAGGAAATAGGAGTCAGCAGGGGAAGATGAATAGAAACAACAGTTTAATACTTAAAACAACCCAGAAATAGAATGATCAGCCCAAAAATGTTTAGATCAAACGTGATTTAGCAGATGCTTTTCAACACAACACCAATTCCAACCAGAAATGCATATAGATGAATCAACAACCAACAGAAACAACCCAAACCCGGACTAAGGCAACCAAATTTAACGTGAAATCAACCAGCAAACTTCAAAACTACTCAAAATCACCAAAAACTGAGCTAAGAGAGGCTTGACTATCAATTAAACTTGAAGTTAAAATGCAATCAGCAATGAAACAGTGATATATATTTTTTTTATTTTTCTATTGGATTTCTATTATTTTTGGTTTTTCCGTGTAAAACTAAGATCTAGAAGAAGATTTTTGAACTTTCTAAGATTTGAAATAAAAAAAAATGAATCAGATCTGTAAAGAGGATTTTGGGGAAATTTTTTGAGGTTCCCAAAACTTCTGAATTATGGCAGAAACTGCCTTATTTATAGGATTGAAAATGGAGGGAGATTTAATTTTCAATATTTTCAGATTAGTCCCCTTTTTTCTGACTTGTTAAACAAGTTACTACACTTATTTTGTTAAAACTTGCATTAAAACCCATTCTAGAATATTCTAGTTGCTTTTACCATGTTCCTTTTCCTTTGAAATTCCTATTCTACCCTCACTTCCTTTTAATATTTGCTAGACTACCCTTTTCTATACCTTTATTACCCTTACTTCATAAGTCTTATTACTTTTATGCCATTTTTCTCTGCCTAAACTACCCTCACTCCCTTAAACTTATTACCATTCACCCTTTTAATGTTCCCAAAACTAACCCTGTAACTCATTCGATTCTACCTTACTGCCTTTTCACCCCCCTGAATTATTTAACCATTTGAATTTTACCATTAACCACCCAATTATTAGAATTAATCAACTAATGACTAAGAGCCCCACAACTATAACCAAATAACCTATCTTAAACACTATACTAATGAACAATTAACCGACTAATAACCTAAAGTTAATCTAAATCGGATTCCAAATCCATTTAGTATGAACAGAAACCGATTAAACAACTAGAATCATCAATTAAACATACTACAAAACAAAACTCAAGAGATTTGAAAAGTTTCATAAAGCAAATAAGACCAATCGTATATACGGAAACTCAAGCAATGTGTAATATTCCAACCAAACAAATTCCTAAATATGATATGCAGAATCATTAAAAAAAACGACGAAGAAACATAAAAGAAAGAATAAGCCAAAGGTCAGAAAGTGAAGGCTTTAAACGGGCAAAGAAATTACCTAGAAGGCCTTATGGGGCAAAATTCAACAG
>MU692860.1:6523-37982 GCA_026770625.1 Nicotiana glauca
AAAAAAAAAAAAAAAAAAAATAGGAAAAAAAAAATGAAAAAACTCCCCCAAAAAATCCCCCCCCCCCCCCCCCACACAAAATACTTCTCCCCATATGAGAATTCCCCCCAAAATTACTTCCCACAAAAATACTTCCCTCCCAAAAAATTTTCCCACATAAAACCTTCCCCTAAAAATACTTCCCCACATAATACCATACCCCACACACTCTATAAAACCATTTTCTACACACCTAAAATAGGAGAGGGAGCTGAGACACAAAGATCCCTAAAAATCAGAAAGAAAAAGCGTCTGAAAAAGCTGCGCAGTACAAACGCCCCCCCCCCNCCATGGCTTCCTAGCCAAAACGAGCAGCAGACCTTAGAAAAGGGGCTAGGAAAATACTAAGCCATTTTGAACAAAATCAGGCCCCTATCTCTCTTCTCTTGGAGTGACTGCTGCATCGCCGTCGTCTATGGCAAGTCCGGTGACGGATCCGGCTGGAGATGTCATAAAAATCAGTAGACCACTGCCCTCTGCACTCTTTTAGTTTTTTTTTTAAATTTCTGATATTTAAAAAAAGCCATGGAATAGACATGGTTTGATTGGGTTCGTTCCGATGCCGATTTGAAGTCCGTTGTTCAGTTCATGGTCGCGGTTCCTGTTGAATCTCGATTTTCAGCACTTGTTTTTCATTTCAAGCTCGTCGCTAAGTCCATTTAAGTCCGTTAATTGAAGTTCTGTTTTCTAATTTCAGGTCTGTCCTCTTTCTATACTTTTATTTGCTTTGATATTTGAAGCCATCGTTGTCACGTTGTATATTTTTTTTTGTTTAACAAGTATGTAAATTTGGCTTAAGTTTAACAATTATGTAAAGATAAGTAGAGAAATGAGAAATAGAAGGAGTACTTTTGGATTGAATAAGAATTGTACCATAGTAAAAGTTTCTGTTAGTCTTATGATGGCTAAGTCAGTTTCTACTTTCTAAATACATTGTATACAAAAATAGAGTTTGGGACTACTGTTCATTTTATCCTAGCTTGGTGATTAATTGTTTGCTTGGTGATACGATTCCATGGATTCTGTAATTGTTTCTCGTGGTTTTGAATTTGCTTGCTCGGTTTTACTTGAATTGGTTGTAGCTGAACATGATCCTGTCACGGTGCAAATTTGGGCTGTTATTCCTTAACTGAACTACGCCAAATTAGATTAAGTAGAATCGAGAAGCGTGCCGTGCCGGACAAAAATCTTAAATGCACGGCCCTCATATAGTTAATGTTCTGTCTTTAGAAATCGAGGCATGCCATTTAGCAAATTTCTATAGCACTCGCAAAGTTAATAATACACTAGTTGCTTTAGGCCCGGCATTTAATAATATTACCTTCCTAAACTCGGGTGCACATTTATGTGACCCAAATTCAAATCCCAACGAAGTTAAAATATGTCGAAAATCACGGATGCGTTTATGTGATGTGGTTCAAGACGTGTTTTAACGACGTTGCTATCTTCCCTAATTAAAAAAAAAACAATAAAAGTGGTTAAAAAGCTAAAATTTGCACATATGTTCAAGATTATTAAAAATTCGATAATTAAGCCAAATATAGCAGTTGAGCGACCGTGCTAGAACCACGGAACCCGGAAATACCTAACACCTTCTCCCGGGTTAACAGAATTCCTTACTCGAATTTTTGGTTCGCGGATTGTTAACAGAGTCATAATTTTCCTCGGTTCGGGATTCAACCGGCGACTTGGGACACCATTAATCTCCCAAGTGGCGACTCTAAAATTTTAATAACAAATCCCGTTCTGATTGTCCTTTAATTGGAAAAACTCTTTTACGCCCTTGCGGGTGTAGGAAAAAGGAGGTGTGATATTCACAGTCTTCCCTGTTGCTTTACTACTGTTCCATTCCTCCCTTACTATCATTTCAAAATCAGGATGACTTGCCCATATATTAAAGAATCTGAAAGGGCTCTTGTTTAGTTTCCTAGGTTGCCTTATGTTGATAGTCATGAGACTATGACCTGAGATATAAGGCTCCCCATACTCAATGCTCATGTGACTGTAATTCATCATCCATAAATCATTCCCAAATACCTTATTTATATGACTCCACACCCTATCATCACCCTGCTGCTTGTTAGTCCATGTAAAATACTCCTCTCTCTATGGTAACTCTGTAATACCAATGTCATGACATAGCTCAGCAAAATCCTTTATATCAACACTTTTTACAGGTACTTTAGAAATTCTATCTTGTACATTGAGAATTGCATTGAAGTCTCCCCTTAAAAGCCAAGATCCTGTGATGTTCTGTGCTAATCTTTTAATGTGCTCCCATAGATGTCTTCTTTGATCTGCATCATTATGACAATACACCACTGTGAGATAGCAATACATCCCATTCTGTTTTCCACTTAATAGACAATGAATGAATTGATCTTGTTTGTCTAATTGTTGTACTGTATATACTTGCTCATCCCATATAATCCATACCCTTCCATTCACAACATACTCATAATTTGTCATTTTATTCCATCTAGTTACTATTCTGTTAATCACCTTCCCTGCTTTGTCTTCTTTCACCTTTGTTTCAACTAAACCAGCCAGCTTGATGTGTTTATCTTTTATGTACTGCTTTATTTCTTTTTGTTTATATCTCTTATTCAAACCCCTAATGTTCCAGATTAACCAAGTCATTGATGAATGATTATTCCACCTCTCAAATCAGGTGGCCTAGATTCCTCCATTCTTTCCTCTTCGTATTGCGATATCTGAAAGACATTTGTTGTAGTTCTTGCTGTACTTCCCTATATCATTCTGCTATTGCTAGCCAAAGCTGGCCACTTCTCTCTTTGGTCAACATTCTGCATTTCTTTTGATTTTCCTTTATCCTATACTACCTGATGCTTTCCGGCACTTTCAATAATTGTAACTGCATTATCATTATCCTATCTTATTGGTTTACTTGCTTCTTCATTTATTTCTTCTTGCTGCTGTTGTCCCTATCCTTTAACTTGCCACCTTGTGGAAATTTTCCCCCGTTTCTGCCTTCCTCTGTACTGGTCTTCTTTGTTCACTTTCTTTTCCAATATACA
Source organism: Nicotiana glauca (assembly GCA_026770625.1). Classification (NCBI taxonomy): domain Eukaryota; kingdom Viridiplantae; phylum Streptophyta; class Magnoliopsida; order Solanales; family Solanaceae; genus Nicotiana; species Nicotiana glauca. The sequence continues at coordinate 9,601 of MU692860.1, forward strand.
ATCATGCCCTATCTTCGTGCAGTTGATACAATATTGTGATTTCCATTCATACTCCACCTGCAGCTAAATCTTTTTCCCCGATGGTTCTTGCAATGTCAATTATGTTGGAAGCTTTTTTGTCACATTAACTTCCACCAAAATCCTAGCATAAGAGATTTGAATTTACTTAGTGGTGCATTCATCAGCAAAGAGTGGCTTCCCAACAGCTTTTGCTAGTTTGCTCAATGTCTTATTACCCCAGTAACTCATAGGCAAATTAGGGATAGTGATCCACAAAGGAATCTCCATCAGGAACTCTGCCTTAATGTTAAATTCTGGTGTCCATTATTTCAAAATCATTGGTCTACAATTAATGGTATAAGTTCCTCCATCGAGTATGTCTTAGATCCCCTATAATATCAAATTTTGCTATGTAGTATCCTTCATCATGTAAATACAAATCTGGTATACTCACTCTACTCCAGGCTTGAGCTACATATTTCTCCATAAATTTGTACCTTGGTGTATCCCCAACTACATAAATAATTAGGGCACACTCCCATTTTTTATTCTGTTCTTCAATTTCTTCTTTATCTACTTTTACCACAATGTTACCATCAATAATTTTCGGAAGAATATATGATAATACCCTATCATTTTCTGAAGATATGTTACTAGCAAACAGATTTGCCCATATTTTCCCCTTATCCGGTATTGCTGTATGTGTTTTTAGCTCCTCCGTTTGCTCGGCTATTACTGTTCTATTGATCTTTAGCTCAGTTGTTGTTGCTTCCGCCTTATTCTTCGTAACCTCCATATCTGTACTTGCTGCGGTACCTTCACATGAAGATGAAGACATATGCATCTGCACTGCACTGAGGTCTATCCTTTTCATCATTCCTTTAGTGTTACTAGGTGCTCCTAATTTCGGAGAATTTTGCTGAAATTATTGCCCAATTGGTGTTGTTACTTGTTGAGTGGATCCTTTAGCTAGGGTATCTGCTATCTATTGCACTGATGGCTTCGCCGACCGTCACAAGTGGCTCTCGTCTAGGTCGATCTCGCTTTCTCGCCATGACTGCTTCTCAAATGGCGTACATTAGCATAACGTGCGCCGAGAGCTTTGAGAGAGAAAGCTTTTGATAATTAGTAGTCAACACAAAGGCATTTGATCTATATCTTTTTCTCTAAAATAAGTGCTTAAAAGCACTTTTTTACTTTATCCAAACACTACAAAATGGGTTAAAAGTTATTTTGGCTTTCAATCCAAAAGGGCACTAAAAGTTTGCTATAAGTCGTAATTGGAGTAGATCTAATTAATATACATTAGAAGATATTTAAGACCTTAAATTATTCCTTGAAGAAATTACCGTGACTATTTCTGTTTGATAACCATGTCGTTATCACGTAAAATTTAGTAGTAATATTCAACAGTGAAAAGAAAGTAGAGTAGTTGACCATACTTCCTGGCTCATTAATGTCAAGCATTTAATATTTTTTATAATCTGAAATTTAGTTATGTAATCATGATCATCATTAATGTTAGAGTTCTTACGTCTATCATTATGGAACCTGACAGTCTCACCGCACTATATATTTCTGCTTATGCTGCTTTGTATTCAAAATATATATTTAGATTGACCAAATAGATAGTACTCAATAGTTGACCATACAATTTCATTGATTTAATCGAATATTTCGACAGTTTATAATTAATTGGTTGATATGATAATAAAGTGTACAAACAAAGAAAGCCCCCCTCTCTGTTACTGGTGTACATATACTAACAATTAAAACAGCACAAAAACGCCCATGTGTTCCTGCTATTTTGCAATGAACTAATAACATTACAAAATAATAAGAAAATCTGAGTTCGAAGTTAAAGAAAATATTTTTAGTAGAAAATCTACTGTCCAACATCATCCGATGAAGGACGCGTGGCTGCTGGTGTAGGGGGAGAAACATCGGTCTGATTAGACTTCAAAAATCCGAGCTTTTTGATTAGCTCTTTAGCAATTAACTCGTTAGCACTATCAGAAGGATGATATTCATCCCAAAACACATATTTGCTTCTGTCACTGCACAATGTTGATGCTGGAATACACGTTAAAGCTGGCCTAATTCTTCCGAAGGAGCAGCACGGTGAATCAGAGTTACTAAAACCTGCAATATTTCCAGAGGAATTGGTTATTAAATTTATACTGACAATATAATTTTCTTTTTTACTCAATTGCTATAGTTTAGCGTGCTATAGCATGTTAGTCATCAATTTTACATGGATTTTCAATCAAAACTTTCCATGTAAGCCGACTCCTTAGCTCCTGAATTGGTGCTGCAAATCTTAACGTATCTTAGCAGGAATTGCTTTAAAATTGAGAACCTAGAAGGCTAGAACTAAAGGCTTCAAGTTTAGGCGTTGATCCCTCTATGATAAAAGAAAATGCGAAGGATAAACCAATAAACATGATTCTCCAAGATTTAGAGTTTCATAGGAAAAGGTCTACCCCTTCCTTAGATTGCTTTCATTTTTGCCCCGCTTAGGCTTCACCTTTTTATTGGTTACTGATTAATGTTTATTATAAAATTTTTATGTGAAACTACCTTATAAGGGACATAATAATGTAAATTTTTTTTTACATCATTTGCACAAAAAGTTTAAAATCTTCATTAGATTAACCTAACATTAATGTAATTCCAAATAATTTTTAGCTTCATTTAGATTGTTAATAACAATGTGTAGTATAAGTTTGTACCGTAATTGCCGGGATTAGTGATGACATCGTTGACAACATCATAAGCATCTCCAAATTTGTAGCTTGCATTTGGAAGGGTGCTGGACAACTCTACGACAAGTTCGTTTGTTGCTTTGTTGAAGGCTAGAGCCAACTGATTAGTCTTGTCCTGACACTGACCATCTGTACTTAGAACCCTTTGAAGTGGAATACACCCCATTGGCCCTAAACCAAACACCATCAACTCCCTTGCCCCCAAACTATGTAACAACTAAAAAAAAGATTTAAAAAATAAATAACGTTATTGGTTCAAAAATTACGCAATTTATTCAGGAAATTGGCAATGAGAAGAAAAGTGATATTGGCTTACTATAAGTTGTGCTCTGAGAGTGTCCATTAGGTATTGAATAAAAGATTTATCAGTGTACGTCCATGAGTCACTGTAAACTGGCATTAAGTAATTGTTGATGAAATCATTGCTTCCCAGGGCAACCACGTATCGCGCTTGTTGGAAAAATTTCTCAGCTTCTTTACTTCCTAATTTTTCTCTAATTAAGTCTTGTGTTCCTTGAAACAACTCTATTTGCTTGTATAAGGAAAACCTCTGTATCTGCACTTGCAATTCATCAAACTTCAATAGTGGCTAGACATAAACTACAGTACACTAATATTCAGTGATACATAGGAGAGTTACTTACGAAATAGGTGCCTGTCTCGTTTAGAATGCCACCACCTCCAGAGGCAAAATTGACTCCGTCCTCCAATATGACATCTTCTGTTAATGACTGATTTAGATATGCTGGTGGCCGTGGAAGTCCCATTTCGTCACCTGCATAATAGGTCTGGTTAACACTGGCTTTAGTTACTTAAATATCAGCTAATGATGAAATCATAAATACTCCTACATTGGGAATGTTACCTATTATATCAGCAACAGTACGGCCATTGCAGAATCTACCATTAGGCAATCCATTTCCAAAATCAATACCATACCATGGCAAGTTCGCGCGAGCAAGGCTTTTGGAGAGGAAGTTGTTGTTGCCTACATCTGAAAGAGAGTCTCCGAAAATGAATTGAACAATCTTGCAATTGCAACCTCCAATTAGAACATGAGTTAAAATGGTAACGAAAATCGGCAAGGTCAGAGTAAGCTTCATGTTCACTTCTAGCTAGGTGCTTGATTAAGGCTTTGAAAGTTTATCTTAGAAACAACGAGACATTCTTAGCTTTTAAATGTTACAAAGAAAAGGAAAGTGTTGGAATCTGGTCGACCAATCCAAAGCATCAGCCGGGGAAGTTGGGATTTTTGGAGAGAAATGGAGATAAACAAGGGTAGCAAGAGTTTGATAGACCAACCGTCTAAGAAATTCATACCTACTATATCTACCTTGAGTTCTGTTACAACGGTTCTCGTGTAACAAACATAAGTTGCAGTTTTACTTATTAGTATATAGATTAGATTTAGTCTTCTAATATCATATGTACCTAGTGCTGAGTTGACCTACCATTGTTAACGCGAGTTTGAATTTTGGGATGTTAATAGTTATCCCTTTCTTACATCTGTAGGAAAACAAAGTACATGAAATCCTAACATCAAATTGAGTTTTAACTTCTTTGCCACTAATTACAGATAGCTAAGTCTCTATTAACATTTTTCAGGGTTATTAGGTTCTGAAGCCAATTCCATAAAGGTAGGCATACTTGCAGGAAATTTTATTTGCTGATTTTGGTCTTGTGTCATTCCTTGGACTTGTAAGAGTTTACATTGGAAAGATAGAGAGTAATGATATATGCATAATTTATGTCATATGTATGTATAATTATGTATAAATTATAATCTATGTATTTAGCCAGAAAAAGTAAAGGCAGAATAGTCTAAAACTCTAAATGACACATATACTTGTGCCACTTTGTCATACTGGTTCCCAAACTTATCATTTTGCTATTGAACACTTACACTCGTTCAAATCGTGTATAATAAACACTTATTATAGGAGACTACCAGTACGTGTAATACAATCTCCTACACGTAGTACGCCATGTCATTACGAGTGCCACATAGGAATATAAACTACTGAAAAATAGGACAGTTCACCCAAAGATGGTCCTTTCAAAATCTTACCCAGCAAAAACGACCTTTCATTTTTAGCAAAGATCGTCTTTTCGTGACATTTAAAGCCCCTGATAATGTGAAATATCCATCCACGGTGGCTTACGCTACTTGTCGCGCTGGAGGGACCATGACTGGAGTTCTAAGTGCAGCAAACGAAAAGGCAATGGAATTATTTATTAATGAGAGATTTTTTTATTAAATAGAACAGAGTCATCAGAATCAAACCAGATCTGTTCGTCAACCTAAAGATTCGTCGGAATCAGTTACGCTACTACCACGGGTAGGACACTAGAGCAGTGTCATAGAAGGACGAAACTTGCCGGAATCCTATTCAGTTGGGTTTTGATTAAACGGAAAAAATAAGAAATGTAAAAGATTCTTTTGTTAATACAGTAATATATTTCTGCCTGATTTTGTGATTTTGAAGGCTCAACCATTATTTATAGTAATGTGGAAGGGAAAAGAGGGATTGGGGGAGAGAAGAAAGGTGAGAGAAACTGAGAAAGAGAAGAAAATTGAGACGGGAAGGGTGGTAATTTCCATTAACTTATTAACTTTGTTTTTTTTTTATTAGTTTAATTCATTTCTAATCAAAATCACTAGTGTTACTCTCTTTACACGCGTGTGTTACACATAATTTATCCACCTCAGTTATGTCAACGCCACATAAGCTCGGTCAATGGTCAAAGGGATTTAGAAAATTAGATTTGAACGAGTGTAAGTGTTTAATTGGCAAATAATAAGTTTGGGGACCGGCATGACTAAGTGGCATAAGTATAAGTGTCATTTAGGCTATTCTGTCAAAAGTAAATGGTGAATACAGTTGGCTATTTTTTAAAGTTCCCTATATTTTTCAAGTTCCTTTTCAACTTTGAAATGAGGCCCAAGAGTTTTGATTCCAGTCCAAAGCTGAGCCGTACCCTATTTTTATGCCACCTTTTAACCTATACCCTATTTTTAAAAACTATTGATTTCGTAACCAACTAACAAAAATTCCGTAATAATATAACCATTATACCCCTTCCAAAACATATAAAAGTCCATCTCTCCTCCGTATTCCCATATTCAAATTCCAAATCTCCTCCGTATCTCCTCCATCAGTCCGTCTCTCCGGAGATCGCATCTCGCATTCAAATTCCATATTCAAATTCAAATACCAAATTCAAATTCAAATACATTGTAAGTATTTTTTGAATTATATGTTTTCTGATTTGTTTGAGCAACTTCACTGATATGCTGAATTTGCTATTCTAAATCTTTTTGACGATGAATTCTAATATTCTAAGCTGAAGTTATTTAGTTAACGAGCTGGAAAATAACACAACGAAGAAGAAATTATATTAAAACATTATATGATTATTGTAAAACTTCGGCATAGTTGCTGAAGTTTTTTTGTTAATAATTAAAAACTTCGGCATAGATGCTTAAGTTTTTTAGTTATTACTTAAAAACTTCAGTAGGCAGAGCTCAAGTTTTTCTCCTACACTGGCCAAATTAAAATTTCATATTGCATAAAAAAACTTTGCCCTGGGTGCTGAAGTTTTTTAGTTATTGTTTAAAAACTTTAGCTGGAGGAGCTGAAGTTTTGCTCCTACACTGGCTAAATTAAAATTTCATATTGCATCAAAAAACTTCGGCCTAGGTGGTGAAGTTTTTTAGTTATTGTTTAAAAACTTTAGCAGGAGGAGCTGAAGTTTTCCTCCTACACTGGCTAAATTAAAAAATCGTATTACACCAAAAACTTCGGTCTAGGTGCTGAAGTTTTTTAGTTATTGTTTAAAACTTTAAATACTTCAGTAGGAGAAGCTGAAGTTTTGCTCCTGCACTGGCTAAATTAAAATTTCATATTTCATGAAAAAACTTCGGCCTAGGAGCTAAAGTTTTTTAGTTATTATTTAAAAACTAAACCAGGAGGAGCTAAAGTTTTCCTCCTACAATGGCTAAATTAAAAAAATCATATTACACCAAAAACTTCGGCCTAGATGCTGAAGTTTTTTAGTTATTGTTTAAAAACTTCAGCAGGAGGAGCTGAAGTTTTGCTCCTACAATGGCTAAATTAAAATTTCATATTGCATGAAAAAACTTCGGCCTACATGCTGAAGTTTTTTAGTTATTATTTAAAAACTTCAGCAGGAGGAGCTGAAGTTTTCTTCCTACACTGGCTAAATTAAAAAATCGTATTACACCAAAAACTTTGGCCTAGGTTCTGAAGTTTTTTAGTTATTGTTTAAAAACTTCAGCAGGAAGAGCTAAAATTTTTTAGTTAATATTTAAGACTTAAGCAAGAAAAAACTAATTAACATAAATATAACATTAGAAAAAACGCAAAAAAAAAAAACACACAAAAAACTAGCGACAAAAACTTAACATTTCATTAAATATTAAAATTATAAATTAACATAAATAACAAAATAGCAAAAATAACAAAAAGAAAAACTAATCGTACATATTATCATCATCGTCGTCGTTGTCGTTATCACTACCATATGGACGAGCATCTTCATCAATAAGATTATTAAATCTTGCATACATCAGAAGCGTATCGAGCTTGTGGTTGATTTCTTCGAGCTCCCTGTCATATTTGTCTATTACCTCATCCAGGTTTAATTCAAATGCCTCCATAATGGCTTGCTTCAGCTCTTCTACTATTTGCCTTAGGACACTATCCATTTTTCTTCATTTTGTATTTTATGTATGCTAGAATATATTTGTTTGAGTGAATAAGCTCTCAAAGTATAGCGTGCTTTTATTGGAAAAAAAATTATGCATGGTATATGAAAAGGTAGAGAGGAATTTTAAACGTTGTCTAAAGAAAAGAGTACATGAATGTGATAGGAATGTAATTATTAGACTAACACATAATGCCAACAGAATATAATTACTACTTTAATTGTCTTTATTATGTTCACTCATGTGTACTATGCAATTAATGCTGAAACGTGCTCAAGTTTGTTGAATTCATTTCAAATAACTTCAGCTCAATGTGCTGAAGTTATTTAGTTCATTTCTAAAAACTTCAGCTCTTGATAAGCTGAAGTTTTCCCCCTGCACTTGATAGGTTTTGTCCAAAAGATTTTTCAAATAACTTCAGCTCAATGTGCTGAAGTTATTTAGTTCATTTCTAAAAACTTCAGCATTTCATAAGCTGAAGTTTTTCTCCTGCACTCGATAGTTTTTGTCCTAAAGCTTTTTCAAATAACTTCAGCTCAATGTACTGAAGTTATTTAGTTCATTTCTAAAAACTTCAGTAATTGATAAGCTGAAGTACTTGATAGTATTTGTTGTAAAGCTTTTGTTTATTTGGTGTATTTAGTGATGAGCTGAATTTTTTGTCCTACATTTGACACTTTTGTTATGACTTTTAACCAAAACTACAGTCTACAGGATGCGTTCGATTTGCGTTGTTATAACTTTCAATGGGAGTTGGACTCCTGATTTCAAATACTTGGATCATGATACAAAACTTGTTCTACTTAATAAGGACATATCATTCAATACTTTCCTGAAGAAAATTAGTAAAGTTGCAAATATTGATTCACCCAGACATGCATTAAAAGTATGGTTTGATATCAAACTAAATACAAGCAAAGGAATGCTTGTAACTTCATATGAAGAACTTAGTACGTGTATACATTTGCTTACAACTGATTCGCCCTACAAGAATTGCCATTTCGTCATCGAAAAAATACAACCTTCAGAATCTACAGCTTTCAACCAATCTCTTGCATATGCGATAGATTCAGAACCTGAGGCTGACTATCAACATGAAGTACAGCATCCAATAATGGAAGTAGACAACAGGCAACAACCTTCTAACATCACAGCTACTTCTGAATATATAATGCTGTCACAATTACCCCCCTCCTCCAATAAATTCATATCAGTTTGTCAATAAGCAAGAAGAAGAAGGACAGCTAATAATGCAAATTGACAACCAACACACAATCCAACAAAGCTTTTTGTTACCTTCTGCAATGATAAGCAACAACGAAGATAAAGTAAACATGGAGCTTATACTGATAACATCATATAGAATTGAAGACATTGCTGAAAGTTCTTGTACTTCTTAGAAATCAAGAAAAAGAGTAAGAAGAAAGGTGAAAGAATCTCCACTATGTAAAATACTTAGGCACGATGCGTTGCCTGAGGAAGTAAGAGTTGGATCAATCTTCGAGAACAAACAAAATATGACTAAATTTTTCTGCAGCTTGGAGATAAACCAGAAAGTTAAATTCACAGTTGTTAGATCATGTTCCAATAGATACGAGCTGAAATGCATCGTGGACAAATGTGGTTGGAATGTACGTGCTACCAAAATAAAATATTCCACAATGTCTATGGTGATAAAATATTATAACATCCATGAATGCTCGGTTGATACAAGAAAATCAGATCAGAAGCATGCTACATCAAATTTATAAGTGAAAAAATTATAGAACATGTTCGAGAGAAAAAGATAGAGGTTACACCAACCTTTATAGAAAATGAAATGAAAAAGAAATTTGGAATTGACATTGGTTATCACAAGGCATGGCGTGCTATTCAAAAAGTTGTTGATTGCATAAGGGGAACACCTGAAGAGAACTACCAGATTCTTCCTTTATACCTACACATGATGGTGGCCAAAAACCAGGAACGTACACAAGTATAAAAAAAGATGCTAAAAATAGGTTAGCAAAACAATATTAACCATCAGCCTAAAGTTTCAAATGTTCCTATTCGAAAAAATTCATACCTTTTGATTTGTTTTTTTTGTGTTTCACTGTACAGATTTGCTTACATGTTCTTTGCTCCTGCAGCATCAGTATCTGATTGGTCCTACTGTAGACTCGTTATTGCAGTAGATGCAACGTTTTTAAAGTCCAAATATTGTGGTGTTCTATTTGTTGTGTTATCAAATGATGCAAACAATCAAATCTTTCCTCTATGTTTTGGTATAACAGAATTAGAAAATAACGAGGCATACATTTGGTTCTTTAAAGAAATGAGAAAAGCAATTCAAGTCTATCTTGAACTGGTTTTCTTGTCAGATAAAAACCAATTGATCGCAAATGGGATTAGAAAAGTTTTTCCTGAAGCTTACCATGGTATCTGCCTCTATCACTTTGAGAAAAATAAGTCCCTAAATGAGAGTTTAAGAGTTGAAAAAGGTCCGCAATCAGAGTAGTGTGAAGACGGACTTGGAATAGAAATTCGATGGTTCCGTTAGCTCCGTTAGGTGTTTTTGGGGTTGGAAGTGTGTTCGAAATGTATTTTGGAAGTCCGTAGCTCATTTAGGCTTGAAATGCCGAAGTTTGCATTTTTGAAGTTTCTGGTCCGATAGTGAGTTTTTTATCCGAGGATCAGAATAGAATTCTGAAAGTTGCAGTAGCTCCGTCATGTCATTTGGGATGTGTGTGCAAAATTTCAGGTCATTCGGACGTGTTTTGGTTAGGTTTTTTATCGAAAGCGTATTTGGAAGAAATTTAAAGTTCTTAGGCTTGAATCATTGATTAAATCGGGTTTTCGGTGTTGTTTTAGGTGTTTTAAGGATTGGTACAAGTTCAAATAAGGTATTAGGTGGTATTGGTGCTTTTGGTTGAGGTCTCGGGGGCCTCGGGATGATTTCGGGTGGTTGACGGAAAATTTTGAAGTTGAATGAATTGCTGAAGGTTCTGTCGTCTGGTATTTCCGCTTCTACGGCTTGGGAACCGCAGAAGCGGAACCGCAGAAGTGGAGCCGCAGAAGCGGTTAGACCACCATAGGAGCAAAATTCGAGTGTTCCTTCAGTTTTCACAGGAGCGGAAGTTTAACTGTAGAAGCGGTTACGCATATGCGAGATAATAGTTGCAGATGCGGTCCTTGGGATTTTGGTTGAAACCACAGAAGCGGTAAGGAATCCGCATAAGCGGCAACCACAGGTGCGTTTTAAGATCGCAGAAGCAGAACTCTTGGCTTTAATGAAAACTGCAGAAGCGGCTCTAGTTTCCGCATAAGCGGGACCGCAGAAGCGGAAACACCTGTTCTGATATAGAAAATTCGAGGGTTGATTTCATAAGTTAGAAAAATCGAATTTAGCTCGGGGAAAGGAGATTTTTAGAGGGTTTTGAAGAGAAGACCATTGGATAATGTTTCTTTGATACCTCCTATCTATATTTCATCATTTTGTAGTTAAATCCATAGTTAAAATTCGAATTTGGGATCAAAATTAGAAGAAAATGGGTAAAACTTCTTAGACCAAACTAATGGGTTTTGAGTGAGCATTTGACCTCTGAATTGGGAGATTTTTATATGGTTAGACTCGTGAGAGAACGAAAGTTCTGAAAATATAAAAGTTTTTTGATTCTGAGATGTTGGCCTGAAGGGCATTTTGGTCATTTTACCTAATTTCACATCGTAGCTTTGAATTAAATAGCAAAACCAGTTGTTTGCGATGTTATTTACAATGTGCAATTGAATTTGAATAGATTTGAGCCATTTGGAGTCGGATACTCGTGGAAAGGGCGCGGTTTCTAGTGATATTGAGCTGGTTCGAGATAAGTGGCTTATCGAACCTTGTGTGGAGGACCTTTCCCCTTAGGATAATTACTTGATATTTGAGTGCCTTGTACGTGAGGTGACGAGCGCGTAATTATGCCGATCGATGAAATTCTGATTTTTACTTAAGTTATGGAAATTTAGTTTTTTCTTTCTTATTTGCTTTATTCTACTTGAATTTATAACTTGTGCTAGATTAGGAAAAGCATGTTTAGCTGATTAGACTGCCTAATTGCTTGAGTTGATTTGACTGCACTACGTGAAGCATGCTAGGCTAGTTCTATCAGTTGTTTGTCTTTCGTACTTCATTCCTTGGTTTGTTTCTGGCCGTGGTTCCGCATTTACATTGGGACTACGGATGTGGGATTCCGGTAACTCCCCACTTGTCTGTTTACTTTGGGACTACAGGTTTGATTTCCTGTAGATCCCCCTGCACTTTTACTTTGGGACTGGGGGTTAGATTCCCGATAGATCCCCCTGCACATACATGAGCTGGACTACGGGACAGTATCCCGGGAGATCCACTGGACAGTTGAGAAAAGGGCTACAGGACGGTATCCTGGGAGACCCTCATTATTATTATTGATATTGAGTTGTATTTACTTTGTGTTTACTCTGTTCTGTATAGTTTTTATTGCCTCGTTGACCTGCCTTATCTTACTGCTGAACTTGTCATTTCTGTCGGATTTGTACTGTTAATTATTATTATTGTTACATTTTTTCTCAGTAGGGCCCTGACCTTCCTCGTCACTACCCAACCAAGGTTAGGCTTGACACTTACTGATTACCGCTGTGGTGTACTCATGCCCTTACTGCGCATGTTTTTCATGTGCAGATCATCCAGATACCTCCACTCAGGCGCACTATCCTTGAGGCGAGGAGACATACAGAGACTTCGAGGTATATCTGCAGTGTCCGCAGACTGAAGAGTCTTCTTCCTTATTCTAGATATAGAGCTATTATCCTATTATACTTTTGATGTAGACATTCTAGAGATTAGAGTACTTATGGTAATTCTATTAGCCTGTGTTTCCTGCGATTTTCGGGTTTTGGGATTGAGTTGTAGACTTCCGCATATCTTTAGAGTTGTATAGGCCGGGCGGCCTTATGTTCAGTTGCTATTTTTCATATGTTTAGTTTTTAATTGATTATTCCTCAAGTTAAATTATTATTTCCGCACTGTTAGGCTTACCTAGTTGTAGGAACTAGGTGCCATCATGACATGTTCATGCAGGGTGAACGGGGGTCGTGACAAGTTGGTATCAGAGCTCTAGGTTCATAGGAGTCACGGAAAACAGGTCGGTTTATTAGAATCTCGCTGATCGGTTCAGAGACGTTTGTATTTATCTACGAGAGGCTATGTAACTATTTAGGAAAAATCTTTATTTCATTTGAATTCCTTATCGTGCGATATTTTTTAAATCAATTCTAAACTTCTGTCTTCTATTCTCTCACAGATGGTGAGGACACGTGCTACACGAGATGAGCAGGCACCCGCGCCCCCTACTGCAGCAGTCAGAGGCCGGGGTCGAGGTAGAGGTTGAGGGCGCACACACGGTGTAGCTAGAGCACCTGTGCAAGCTGTCATCGAGGTACCACCAGCAAATCCAGTTAGAGCCCAGGCACCTGGCACACCTACTACTGCCATTACTACTCCAGCGCTCTAGGAGACCTTAGCTCAGTTCATGAGTATGTACACCACCTTGGCTCAGGCATGGTTGCTTCCCCAATTGCAGCTACATCCCAGGACGGGGGAGGAGCACAGACTCCCGCCATCTGCACTCCTGAGCAGCGAGTGCAGGTTGATCAGGCTCCCGAGATTATTCTCGCACCGCCTGCAGCACCAGTTCAGCCCGAGGATAGGTCAGCTACTTCAGAGGACGAGCAACATAGACTTGAGAGGTTCAAGAAATATGATCCCCCGGTGTTCAGTGGATTAGCCTCAGATGATGCCTTGGGATTTTTGGAGGAGTGTCATCGTATTTTTCGCACTATGGCCATAGTGGAGTCCAACAGGGTTTCTTTCACTGCTTTTCAGCTTCGGGGAGCCACCTATGATTGGTGGCGTACTTATGAGTTGGATAGTCCAGTCGAGGCTGCTTCACTGACTTGGACCCAGTTCTCGGACATATTCATGAGAGACTTCATCCCCTAGAGTCTCAGAGATGCGTGGCGTGCAGAGTTTTAGCATTTGTGCTAGGGTGCTATGACAGTTTCAGAGTATGCTATCCGCTATACCAGATTGGCCAGGCATGCATTGGCTTTGGTTGCTACAGTTCGAGAGAGAGTTCGTAGGTTCATTGAGGGCCTTATCCTGCCCATCAGGTCTAGCATGGCTCGAGAGTTGGAGATGGACATTCCTTATCAGCAGGTAGTGAGCATTGCTAGGAGGGTTGAGGGTATGCTCGCTAGGGAGTGAGGGGAGAGGGAGGCCAAGAGGTCTCGAGATTCGGGCCACTACTCTGGTGCCCGTACCCCATCAACAAGTCATTATGGAAAAGGTTATTCGGGTCGCCCTGTACATTCGGCTTTACCAGCAGCCGGCAGTACTCCAGCTCCACCTAAACTTCAAGAGCCTTACTATGTACCTCCAGTTTCTAGCGCTCCTCCTGCGCGGGGTACTTCCAGAGGTCAGTCCAACAGGCCTAGCCCCAGCCAGTCATAGCCACCGCGTCCTCCCAGAGCTTGTTTCGAGTATGGCAATACACGCTATATGGTTAGGGACTGCCCCAGACTTGGTAGGGGTGCTTCTTTACGGACTGCTCAGCCACAGCGGGCTCCTCAGAGTTCTCAGGCCATAATCACAGCTCCAGCTGCTGACCCACATGCCCAGCCAGCCAGGGGCGGAGGTCGGGGAAATAGAGGTCGCCCTCAAGAGAGGGGTCGGGCCAGATATTATTGTATTCCTACTCGTACTGAGGTTATTGCCTTCGACTCCGTCATCACAGGTATTATACTGGTTTGTCACATAGAGGCATCAGTTTTATTCGATCCAGGCTCTACTTATTCTTATGTGTCTTTTTACTTTGCTCCACATTTGGGTGTGCCTCAGGATTCTTTGAGTGTCCCCGTTTATGTTTCTACTCTTGTGGGAGATTCTCTTGTTGTGGACCACGTTTATCGGTCGTGTTTGGTTACTATCCATGGTTTTGAGACTAGAGCAGATTTATTATTACTCGGTATGGTGGATTTTGACATTATTCTAGGCATGGACTGGTTGTCGCCCCATTTTTCTATTATTGATTGTCACGCCAAGACCGTGATGCTGGCTATGCCAGGTATTCCGCATATTGAGTGGAGTGGTACTTTAGATCACACTCCAGTAGAGTTATCTCTTTTCTTAAAGCTTAGCGTATGGTTGAGAAGGGGTGTACCGTGTATTTAGCTTATGTGAGAGATGTCAGTATTGATACCCCTTCTGTTGATTCAGTTCCAGTGGTGTGGGATTATCCCAATATATTTCCAGCTGATCTTCCGGGCATGTCGCCCGATAGAGACATTGATTTTGGCATTAATCTGTTGTCGGGCACTTAGCCCATTTCTATTCCTCCGTATAGCATGGCTCCTCCTGAGTTCAAGGAGTTGAAGGATCAGTTGTAGGAATTTCTTGGTAACGGTTTCATTCGGCCAGTGTTTCACCGTGGGGTGCTTCTATCTTGTTTGTGAAGAAGAAGGATGGTTCTATGCGTATGTGCATTGATTATCGCCAGTTGAACAAAGTTATAGTGAAGAATCGTTACCCTTTGCCTCGTATTGATGATTTGTTTGACCAGATTCAGGGCGCACAGGTGTTCTCTAAGATTGACTTGCACTCAGGGTACCAATAGTTGAAGATTTGGGAGCCAGATATCCCGAAGATTGCCTTTAGGACTCGGTATGGTCATTACGAGTTCCTTGTTATGTCATTTGGGCTGACCAATGCCCCAGCAGCTTTCATGCACCTGATGTACAATGTATTCAGACCATATCTTAACTCATTCGTTATTGTTTTCATTGATGATATTCTCGTGTATTCCCGGAGTCAGGAAGATCATGAGCAGCACCCGAGGATCGTGCTTCAGACCTTGAGGGAAAAGAAGTTATATGCAAAGTTTTCAAAATTTGAGTTTTGGCTGAGTTCTGTGGCATTCTTAGGCCATGTGATCTGGAGTGAGGGTCTTCGGGTAGATCCGAGGAAGGTGGAGGCCGTGCAGAGTTAGCCCAGACCTTCCTCAGCTACAGAGATCTGCAGTTTCCTTGGTTTGGTGGGCTACTACCGTCACTTCGTGGAGGGATTTTCATCGATTGCGGCCCCTATGACTACATTGACTCAGAAGGGTGCCCCATTTCAGTGGACAGAGGAGTGTGAGGCGAGCTTTCAAAAGCTCAAGACAGCTTTGAATTCAGCCCCAATCTTGATGTTGCCTACCGATTTGGGGTCTTATACTGTCTATTGTGATGCCTCGAGAGTTGGCCTTGGAGCGGTGTTGATGCAGGATGGTAGGGTGATTGCCTACGCATCCAGATAGCTGAAGGTACATGAAAAGAATTACCATGTGCACGACCTGGAGTTAGCTGCTATTGTTCATGCCTTGAAGATCTGGCATCATTATTTGTACGGGGTGCCTTGTGAGATCTATACTGACCATCAGAGTTTGCGGCACTTACTCAAGCAAAAAGATCTCAATATGCGTCAGAGGAGGTGGTTAGAGTTGTTGAAGGATTATGACATTACTATTCTGTATCACCCTAGCAAGTCCAATGTGATGGCGGATGCCTTGAGTCACCGGGCAGAGAGTTTGGGTAGTGTGGCTTATTTACCAGCTTCAGAGAGGCCGATGGCGATGGATGTTCAGGCCCTAGCCAGTCAGTTCGTGAGATTGGATCTCTCGGATCCCAGTCGGGTTCTAGCCTATGTGGTTTCCCGGTCTTCCCTATTTGATCGTATCAGGGAGCGGCAGTATGATGACTCTCATTTGCATGTCCTTCAGGAAAAGGTCCAGCGTGGTGATGCCAGAGATGTGACTATCGGAGATGATGGGGTATTGAGGATGCAGGGCTGGATTTGTGTGCCCAATGTTGATGGTCTTCGAGAGTTGATTCTAGCAGAGGTCGATAGTTCGCGGTATTCCATCCATCCGGGTGCCGCGAAGATGTATCAGGACTTGAGGCAGCACTATTGGTGGAGGCGGATGAAGAAGGATATAGTTGGTTATGTGTCTAGATGCTTCAACTGCCAGTAGGTGAAGTATGAGCACCAGCGTCCGAGTGGGTTGCTTCAACAGATAGAGATTCCGGAGTGGAAATGGAAGCATATCACCATTTTGTATCTGGACTCCCACGGACCTTGAAGAAGTTTGTTCCATTTGGGTCATTATGGATCGGCTGACCAAGTCCGCTCATTTCATTCCTGTGTGTACTACTTACTCATCGGAGCGGTTGGCGGAGATTTATATCAGAGAGATCGTCCGTTTGCATGGTATCCCAGTTTCTATCATTTCAGACAGAGGTACTCAGTTTACATTGTGGTTCTGGAGAGCTGTGCAGTAGGAGTTAGGCACTCGGGTGGAGTTGAGCACATCATTTCACACCTAGACGGACGGACAATCCGAGCGCACCATTCAGATTCTTGAGGATATGCTCCGTGCGTGTGTGATTGAGTTTGGAGGGTATTGGGATCATTTCTTGCCATTGGTGGAGTTTGCTTATAACAATAATTATCAGTCCAGCATTCAGATGGCGCCGTATGAGGCTTTATATGGTAGGAGGTGTAGATCTCCGGTGGGTTGGTTTGAGCCGGGTGAGGCCAGGCTATTGGGCACAGAGATGGTTCAGGATGCATTAGAGAAGGTTAAGGTGATTCAGGATAGACTCCGTACAGCCCAGTCCAGACAGAAGAGTTACGCGGACAGGAAGGTTCGTGATGTTTCATATATGGTTGGTGAGCGGGTTCTGCTTTGGGCCTCTCCTATGAAAGGTGTCATGAGGTTTGGGAAGAAAGGGAAGCAGAGTCTGAAGTTTATTGACCCTTTTGAGATCTTGAGGCGAGTTGGGAAGGTTGCTTATGAGCTTGCCTTACCTCCCAGCTTGGCCGGAGTTCATCCCGTATTTCATCTTTCGATGCTCCGGAGGTATCACGGCGATCCTCACACGTGTTGGATTTCAGTTCAGTCCAGTTGGACAAGGATTTATCCTATGTTGAGGAGCCAGTGGCTATTCTAGATAGGAAGATCAGAAAGTTGAGGTCAAAGAACATTGCTTCAATAAAGGTTCAGTGGTGGGGCTAGCCGGCCGAGGAGGCGACTTGGGAGATCGAGCAGGATATGCGCAGTCAGTACCTTCATCTTTTCACTACTTCAGGTATGTTCTCTATGCTCGTTCGAGGACGAACGGATGTTTAAGTGTAGGAGGATGTAAAGACCCGGCCGGTCATTTTTTGAATTTACGCCCTGATCCCCCACTAACTGCTTCCCCTAAGTTCATTTCTTCTATTTTGGTTTTCTGGGACGTTCAGTGTTAGGATTCGGAGTGTTTTGGGACACTTAGTCCCTAAATAAGAGTTTAAGAGTTGAAAAATGATCCATAATCAGAGCAGCATGAAGACGGCTGCAGAATGGAAATCCGATGGTTCCATTAGCTCTGTTAGGTGTTTTCGGGGTTGAGGGCCTGTTCGGAATGTATTTTGGAAGTCCGTAGCTCATTTAGGCTTGAAATGCCGAAGTTTGCATGTTGAAGTTTCTAGTTCGATAGTGAGTTTTTGATCCGAGGTTCAGAATGGAATTCCAGAAGTTACAGTAGCTCTGTCATGTCATTTGGGATGTGTGTGCAAAATTTCAGGTCATTCGGACGTGTTTTGGTTAGGTTTTAGATCGAAAGCGTATTTGGAAGAAATTTGAAGTTCTTAGGCTTGAATCATTTATTAAATCGGGTTTTCGGTGTTGTTTTAGGTGCTTTAAGGATTGGTACAAGTTTGAATAAGGTATTAGGTGGTATTGGTGCTTTTGGTTGAGGTCCCGGGGGCCTCAGGATGATTTCGGGTGGTTGACGGAAAAGTTTGAAGTTGAATGAATTGCTGAAGGTTCTGTCATCTGGTATTTCCTCTTCTGCGGCTTGGGAACCGCAAAAGCGGAGCCGTAGAAGCGGCTAGACAACCACAGGACTGAAATTCGAGTGTTCCTTTAGTTTTTGCAAGTACGGAAGTTTAACCGTAGAAGCGGTTATGCACTTGCGAGATAATAGTCGCAGATGCGGTCCTTGGGATTTTGGTTGAAACCGCAGAAGCGGTAAGGAATCCGCATGAGCGGCAATCGCAGGTGCGATTTATGACCGCAGAAGAGGAACTCTTGGCTTTAATGAAAACCGCAAAAGCAGCTCTAGTTTCCGCATAAGCGGGACCGCAGAAGCGGTCCCTTGTCCGCAGAAGCGGAAACACCTGTTCTGAGATAGAAAATTCGAGGGTTGATTTATTTAGTCAGAAAAATCAAATTTAGCTCGGGGAAGGGCGATTTTCAGAGGGTTTTGAAAAGAAGACCATTGGGTAATGTTTCTTTGATTCCTCCTAGCTATATTTCATTATTTTGTAGTTAAATCCATCATTAAAATTCGAATTTGGGATCAAAATTGGAAGAAAATGGGTAAAACTTCTTAGACCAAACTATTGGGTTTTGAGTGAGCATTTGACCTCCGAATTGGGAGATTTTTATATGGTTAGACTCGTGAGAGAACGAGGGTTCTGAAAATGTAAAAAAATTTTCATTCCGATATGTTGGCCTGAAGGGCATTTTGGTTATTTTACCTAATTTCATGTCGTAGCTTTGATTTAAATAGCAAAACCAATTGTTTCCGATGTTATTTACAATGTGTAATTGAATTTGAATAGATTTGAACCATTTGGAGTTGGATACTCGTGGCAAGGGCGTGGTTTCTAGTGATATTGAGCTGGTTTGAGGTAAGTGGCTTGTCTAACCTTGTGTGGGGGACCTTTGCCCTTAGGATTATTACTTGATATTTGAGTGCCTTGTACGTGAGGTGATGAGTGCGTACTTGAGCCGATCGATGAAATTTCGATTTTTACTTAAGTTATGAAATTTAGTTCTTCTTTCTTATTTGCTTTATTCTACTTGAATTTATAACTTGTGCTAGATTAGGAAAAACAAGTTTAGTTGATTTGACTGCCTAATTGCTTAAGTTGATTTGATTGCACTATGTGAAGCATGCTAGGCTAGTTCTATCTGTTGTTTGTCTTTCGTACTTCATTCCTTTGATTGTTTCTGGCTGTGGTTGCGCATTTACATTGGGACTACAGATGTGGCATTCCGGTAGCTCCCCCATGTCTGTTTACTTTGGGACTACAGGTTCGATTCCCGGTAGATTCCCCTGCACTTTTACTTTGGGACTGCGGGTTAGATTTCTGATAGATCCCCCTGCACCTACATGAGTTGGACTACGGGACGGTATCCCCGGAGATCCACTGGACAATTGAGAAAAGGGCTACAGGATGGTATCCTGGGAGACCCTCATTGTTATCATTGATATTGAGTTGTATTTACTCTGTGTTTACTCTGTTCTCTATAGTTGTTATTGCCTCGTTGACCTGCCTTATCTCACTGCTGTACTTGTCATTTCTGTCGGATTTATACTGTTAATTATTATTGTTATTATTATATTTTGTCTCAGTAGGGCCCTGACATTCCTCGTCACTACCCAACCGAGGTTAGGCTTGGCACTTACTGAGTACCGATGTGGTGTACTCATGCCCTTCCTGCGCATATTTTTCATGTGTAGATCATCCAGGTACCTCCAGTCAGGCGCACTATCCTTGAGGCGAGGAGACACACGGAGACTTCGAGGTATATCTGCAGCGTCCACAGACAGAAGAGTCTTCTTCCTTATTCTAGATATAGAGCTGTTATCCTATTATACTTTTGATGTAGACATTCTGGAGATTAGAGTACTTATGGTAATTCTATTAGCCTTTGTTTTCCGCGAGTTTCCGGGTTTTGGGATTGAGTTGTAGACTTTCGCATATCTTTAGAGTTGTATAGGCCGGGCGGCCTTATGTTCAGTTGCTATTTTTCATATGTTCAGTTTTTAATTGATTATTCCTCAAGTTAAATTTTTATTTCCGCACTGTTAGGCTTACCTAGTTGTAGGAACTAGGTTCCATCACGACATGTTCATGGAGGGTGAACAGGGGTCGTGACAAACAAACATGGTAGAATCAATGAATTCCGTTTTACTAAAAGGGAGTGAAATACCTATTTTAAGAATGTTAGATTTCATCCAAAAAAAGTTGGGAGAGTGGTTTTACGAACGAAGAAAAAAGGCAAATAAAACTTTTCACAGAGTATCAATATGGGCAGAAGAAGAGATGACTAAGAAGATGGACTTGGCTTGCAAAATATTTGTGAGTATATTTATTAACTTCAGTATATGTTGCACTGATTTACTGCTTACATTTAAAAAATTTTATACTTTTTCTTTTTGAAGCAAAAATACACTAATATAGATTGTCTTAATTTTTTATTCCTTGTTAGGTGTTCAACCTTGACTCAATGTTATTTAGAATAAATGGTGAAGGAATCGAATTCATTGTGGACTTAAAGAAGAGAACTTGTGACTGTCTGGAATTCCAACTTGATGAATTGCCTTGTCCATATGCAATTGCTGCTATTAATAAGAGATATTTGCAGAAATCTAATTACTGCTCAAATTGGTATTCAAGGGAAACATGGTTGAAAACATATGAAGGACATCTGAATACCGTGGGAAATCAAAAATCATGGAAAATACCACAAAATGTACAATCTGAGATCACAAAACCTCCCGATGTAGAGATTTTACAAGGAAGAAGACAAAAGAAGAGGCATATACCTGCGACTGAATCATCAGTACCATTCAACTCTACCAAATGCAGTCGATGTAAACAAGTTGGGCATAACAGAACAACTTGCTTGTCTTCTCCAGCACCTCATCCATATTCTAAGAAACACACTGAAAAATACTCCAAGCTTCAATAATCATTGGTCTGAATTTATACTTTCTTTATTATATGACATAATTGAAATGTGATTTTTTTCATAGGAATAAAAAAAGGTCTTGGACAATTTATATGCTGCTAAAGTACAAATCACTCATTTTTGTTGTGCAGGCTTACATGTTTGGTTGCATATTAAAAAAGTACGCAATGACTTCTGCGAGAAAAAACTTCAAGTTACAGTATGTGAAATACATATCCTTAAACAAACAAACAAACACACACACACACACATATACAAACACCCTCACACACACACATATATGCGTATAGCACACAAAAAGAAACGCATGTACAAACAAAAGTTGTAGCATCTCTAAGAAACTAAGAAGTATAAAGCAAATATCAACAAAGAGGGTGACAATTGCATTCATATAAAAAGAGGCCGGAACAACACACATATTACAAGCAAAACTTCAGCTCTCTGGGATGAAGTTATACAAAATTAACCTAAAAAACTTCAGCTCTATGGGCTGAAGTAAATAAAAAGCATAGCATTGGAACATAAAAAGGGATTACAAACACTAACAATCATCACCATCACCATCATCATTACAGTACTCCTCAATTTCTCTAAATATCTCATCATCATCACTATCGGAGATAACTATAGGGTAGTCAGGCAAAAGACCACTGAATCCAAGCAGATCAATCTTCAACTTGTTGAATTCATCACGCAGATGACTTTGTTCGACGATTACTCTGTCCATAAGAGAAAGAAGAGTCTTCAGGTTGTTTTGCAGCTTGGAATAGTTGTTCCAGCTGGGAAACTAAAAACTATCAAACTACTGCACAAACTTGTCGAACGAGGTTGAATTATCACCACAACTACGTTCCATGTTAAGCCTATTCTGGAATGATTGATTGGCACAGAGCTTTCGTTTGATTCTCTCCCAATCAGCCTTTATTTCATCCCACAAAAGCATAAGATTAGCCATCGGTTTGTTATTGTACCACTCACACTTCAAACTCTGCCACTTCATCATAATTTCATCCATATTAGGCTTTCGACTTCCGCTTGCACCATACATTTTTTTCTTTAACAAAAGCGGAAAGACTAAGGATGAATATAAATTTAAAGAAATATTATAAAAGTCTATGAATGGCTATGAAATTTTCAAGTGAAGAGATTGTTAATATAGACAAAGAGTTTACCTAATCAATTTAATATCTATAAATATATAAGTAACTTTTCAGCTGTTTTTACTGTTTTACATTCAGAGAAATTGAATGAAACAAGATAAATAGGTGGTAAAAACAAGTATGTTGTAAATGCAAAAAGAAATGCAACTTCAGCCCCACAGTTTTTCTATAGTAAAAAGAAATTTAACTTAAATGAAAAATGAAGTGGTTGACAAAAGAAAAAAAGTAGATAGTAAATGCAAAAAAGATAAGTATCAACTTAAAAAATACCAAAACATGCTAAAGTTTTTGTCTTAAAGCTTTTTCAAGAAACTTCGGCCAAATTTGCTAAAGTTTTGTAGTACATTTCCAAAAACTTCAGCACATGCTAAGTTGAAGTTTTTCCATTGGATTCAATAGTTTTTGTCTTAAGCTTTTTCAGACAACTTCGGCCCAATGAGCTAAAGTTTTATAGTATATTTCCAAACACTTCAACACTTGATCAACTGAATTTTTTGTTAAATTCAATAGTTTTTGTCTTAAAGCTTTTTCAAAAATCTTCGGCTCAGTGTGCTGAAGTTATTTAATACATTTCTAAAAACTTTTGCACTTGTTAAGCTGAAGTTTTTGTCCTGCACTTGATAGTTTTTGTCGTAAAGAATTTTCAAATAACTTACGCAGATACTGCTGAAGTTATTTAGTGATAAGCTAAAGTTTAGCATGTTGAATTTCAACAAAAATATACTTGAAATTCATGAAAAAAGACATAAATATATTTGAATCAATCCAAGTCACATAATTCACACAAAATAATGTATATTCACAAAATACAATTTTGTTTTCACTTACATCCTTGGAAAAAAAGAAAAAATTAGTTCTTTATTTACAAGTTATTCTCTATTCAAAAAATTCACAGAGCGTCTTCATATTCTCCATAGTAATGTCAAAGTTGCTCTTCTTGGTTTTCTTCACCACATTCCATGAAACTTCACTATGTCTTCCACCAAAGAGTTTTCTGTCAGACACAGGTTGAGAAGTTAAGTACTATAATTTTTTAGCAACTAACGTCTACTTTCATAAGAAAAAAATAAGAAAATGTTGTCCAAAGACATGCTTACTGGTGTGCATCTGGGAATTTGCGGGAAGCAAAGATAGTGAAGGAGAAGTCCAAAATACTTCATATGTGACGGAGACTGGCCACATCAAAAACTCGAGCACCAGAAAATTTGCTCTTTTTCCTAAAAGTTAGATTTATCAACTAGTAAATAGAGCAAATTGTCCTGGTGCTCGAGTATTTGATCTGGCCACTCCCCTTCACATATGAAGTATTTCGACTTCTCCTTCACTATCTTTACTTTCCACGAACTCCCCCTACACCCAATAAGCATGTCTTAGCCAATATTTCCTTATTTTTCTTTGAATACAAATTTAAATAAATCTGATAGAAGTCTATGGATGACTATGAAATTTTTAAATGAAGAGATTGTTAATATAGCCAAAGAATGCAGCTAATCAATTTAATATCTACAAATGCTGAAGAGATTGTTACCAATTTTTAGTTCAGAGAAATTGAATGTAAGAACATAAGTAGTTGGCAAAAGAAGTAAGTGGTAAATGCTAGTAGTTGGTAAATGCAATAAAAAATAGTAAAAAATAAGGTCACAAAAAGTAGTTGATATACGTGATAAATCACAAAAAATAGCTAGAAAATGAAAAAAACTTCGGCCCAATGTACTGAAGTTTTATAGTGTATTTCTGAAAACTTCGGCACCTAAAAAGCTGAAGTTTTTGTATCGCATTCAAAAGTTTTTGTCCTAAAGCTTTTTCAAAATTTTTCGACCCAATGAGCTAAAGTTTTTTAGTATATTTCTAAAAACTTCGGAATCTGAGAAGCTGAAGATTGTATGATGGATTCAATAGTTTTTGTCCTAAAGCTTTTCCAAAAAACTTCGGCCCAAATGTGCTGAAGTTTTATAGTGTATTTCAAAAAACTTCGGCACTTGAAAAGCTGAAGTTTTTGTATTGGATTCAAAAGTTTTTATCCTAAAGCTTTTTCAAAAATTTTTAGCCCAATGTGCTGAAGTTTTTTAGTATATTTTTAAAAACTTCGGCACCTGTGAAGCTGAAGTTTGTGTGATGGATTCAATAGTTTTTGTCCTAAAGCTTTTCCAAAAAACTTCGGCCAAAATGTGCTGAAGTTTTTTAGTATATTTCTAAAAACTTCGGCACATGAAAAGCTGAAGTTTGTGTATGGATTCCATAGTTTTTGTACTAAAGCTTTTTCAAAAAACTTTAGCCCAAATGTGCGGAAGGTTTTTAGTATATTTACAAAAACTTTAGCACCTAATAAGCTGAAGTTTGTGTATGGATTCCATAGTTTTTGTACTAAAGATTTTTCAAAAAACTTCGGCTGAAAGTCCTGAAGTTTTTTAGTATATTTTCAAAAACTTCAGCACCTGATAAGCAGAAGTTTTTGTGTTGGATTTAATAGTTTTTGTCTTAAAGCTTTTCCAAGAAACTTCGGCCGAATGTCCTGAAGTTTTCTAGTATATTTTCAAAAACTTCAGCGCCTAATAAGCAGCAGTTTTTGTGTTGGATTAAATAGTTTTTGTTTTAAAGCTTTTTCAAGAAACTTCGGCCGAATGTCCTAAAGTTGTTTACCATATTTCCAAAAAACTTCAGCTTAAAAAGCAGAAGTCATGCTTAAGTTTTTTCAAACAAAAAATGTACTTAAAATTCATGATAAAATACACAAACATATTTGTATGACAGAAAAGTGAATTAAAAAATAATTAATGTATATTCACAAAATCCAAATTATGTACAACGAATCCTCTAATCAAAAAATTCACACACAGTCTCTTCAAAATCTCCATAATCATGTCTTTCTCGTTCTTCTGGAATTTCATAGCCGTTATCTTTTTTCCACTTTCCATGAGCCCAAAGATTGGCAGCCAATTCTCTCCTGAATGCCAATGTTTGATTTTGATTGAAATTGAAGACATCTTCTCTATTCAACCGCAAATCAATAAACTTAAGAGCAAATATACCACAATCAACACTGCAAAAAATACATGAACAAAAATTAAAGAATAATTAACACAAGGTCAAAAAATAATAAACATAAGATGCATGGTAAACATATGCGAAACACGTACCTGTTAGTTTGTTTCGGAATGTTCATCCACCTAATTTTAAATTTTCCACAGGACTTTGCCAATAATATTTATTATTTTCCCCAAAATTCAAGCACTTGAGACAGTGTGGGATCAACCGGGCATAAATTCTGACATGTTCAATTGCACGATTGTATGTTACACTGCCCATGGAATCATACACAGATATAGTTTTATCTTCAAAGTCCAGAATTCCAAAAAAGTAGTGCGTAGATTTCTGTCCCTCCCTTGGCTTAAGTCGAAATGGAAAAGAATACTTTTTTGGCAGATGCCCATGATATAGCACAGGAAAGGTCGAGGCCTTTTACGTAGTTGTCCACCTTTTCATTCGTTGATTCTTCCTCATACCAACTATAGTCCGTAAGTAGCTTAATAACTGCTTCTTCTTCTTTTTCTTCTTCTTTTTCAATCTGTTCTTTGGATATCCTCTTTCTCTTTGATTTTCTCTTAAGAACCTCCATTCTCTTTTGCT
This sequence comes from Nicotiana glauca, assembly GCA_026770625.1. Classification (NCBI taxonomy): domain Eukaryota; kingdom Viridiplantae; phylum Streptophyta; class Magnoliopsida; order Solanales; family Solanaceae; genus Nicotiana; species Nicotiana glauca. The sequence goes on from MU692860.1 coordinate 35,726, forward strand.
TCCTTTTGTTAATTATCTTCATCTTTTCTTCTGAAGGATGAATACTATCCAGGATAGTCATATACTGATCGAAAAGTAAATCTGTTACTGCACATCTTGATTTTGAATAGCGTGGAAGGTGATATCAATATTGTTTGCGCAAGTAATATACGGCCACATCAATATGCTACAAATGAACAATGACAAATGATAACATGTGAAATTACCACTATGAAGTTTAGAAAAAACAACATAGCAAAAACTTAAGCATATTCAGTTTGAAGTGTTAGTCTGAAGTTTTAGCAAATAAGCTAAAAATCTTTAGCAGTTTACTATGAATAAAGCTATACTATAATAATTAAGCTGAACTTTTGGGAAATACAATTGAAAACCAATTCAAAAAAACAAACTTAATAACTTACTTTATCCGCAAGATCAGAGTCAGGATCCATAAGCTCGGTAAAGAATAATTTTGAAATATCAAGTCCAGCTAATCTGAAAGAATTGAGATAATATTCACTGGAATCCATCTCCAACCACTCTTTAAATCTTTGCATTAATCCACTGTCTTGATTAACATAATGGAAGGAACACCTTCTTCTATTCTTTTCTACTTTCCAATCTTGCCCCCTTTGTTTTTTCTTATAAACTACATAAGGAGATCTCAACCAAATACTCTCAATACGAATCCTTTTCCCTTTTTTATCTGGTTTTCCTTTTGCTTGATCTTCCTACTATTCCGTCAAAACTAACTGCTGTTGTTCAGCAGCAGGGGGGGAAAACTACAGCAATCGTGGCAGTTGCTTGACCAATTCTGTAACGACCCGACCGGTTGTTTTGAGTACTAGCACTCTGTTCAGCAGTCGGAGGCCATGAACAGCTTCATTTCAAGTATTATGACTTGTACAAGTGGTCAGAATTGAATTTCGAGAAGTCCAGAGTTGATTTAGGAAGAGAATTCTCATTTCAGAAGCTTAAAGTTGAAAGAATGAGCTAAGATTGGAATTTTGAGTAAACGACCTCGGAATCAGGATCCGAAGGTTCCAGCATGATCGTATGATGATTTCGGACTTGGGTGTATGCCCGTAGTGATTTTGGGATAACCCTGGAGCGTTTTGGCGCCTATTGTGGAAGTTAGTATTTTAGAAGAAATTTCATAAGTTTGGTTTGAAGTGTATTTCGGTGTGATCAATGTCCGTTTGGAATTCCGAGACTGTGAATAGCTCCATATAGTGATTCTGGAGACGGGGGCGCGATCGGAAGTGAATTCGGAGGTCCGTAGACCATTTTGAAGCCATTTGGCTAAAGATAGAAAGTTGAAGGTTTTTGGAGAGTTTGACCGGGGGGCTGAATTTTTGATATCAGGGTCGGAATCAAATTCTGGAAGTTGGAGTAGTTCCGTAATGTCAAATATGACTGGTGTGCAAAATTTGAGGTCAATCAGACGTGTTTGATGGGTTTAAACATCGGAAATAGAAGTTGGAAAGTTCAAAGTTCATAAAGCTTGAATTGAGGTGTAATCCGTGATTTTGGTTTTGTTTGATATGATTTAATGCCTCGAGCAGGTCCGTAATGTGTTTTGGGGTTGGTTGGTATGATTTGTTGGGGTCTCGGGGGCCTCGGGTGGATTTCGGGTGGTTAACGGATCAAAAATTGGATTTTTAGAAGAGCTGAGTTTGCTGGTATCTGGTATTTCCGCTTTTGCGGAAATGGGACCGCAGAAGCGACCCTGCAGAAGTGAAGAAGAAACCGCAGAAGCGGATGAGGGCGGGGGCAGGAAGGACCGCAGAAGCGGCCCTTGATCCGTTGATGCGGAACCGCAGAAGCAGTGGGTCTGACCGCAGAAGCGGAAAGCATGAGGTCATTTGGAATTGCAGAAGCGGCAAGCGGTCCGCAAAAGCGGGACCGCAAAAGCGGGAAAGGCATAGCAAAAGCGGAAGTCCTGGGCATGGACGGGAACCGCAAAAGCGGCTAAGAATCGGCAAAAGCGGAACCGCATAGGGCGTTATATTTCTGCATATGCGGAAACCACTGAAGGCAGTGGCCTTCATTTATTCGGGCTCAATGTCATTTTTTGCTCATTTCTCACTTCATGGGGCGATTTTTGGAGAGCTTCAAGGAGGGTTTTCACCAGCAATGATAAGGTAAGCTACTTTTACATATTCCCGAGTTAAATGCAAGATTATACCATAGAATTAGACATGGGAATTAGAGTAAATATTGGGGTTTTGGTTGGAAACCTAGAAAATTGTAATCTTGGATTTTAGCCACGATTTTG
>MU692860.1:45039-65327 GCA_026770625.1 Nicotiana glauca
ATTGGTAGCTTGAATTGCTTAACTCTCATCGAATTGGTAAGTAAATTTCTAAAAGAATTAAACTTCACTTCTTAAATTGTTAAAGGGGAATTGGTTTTGTTTGAATAAATATTTCCCGATAAATTTTTATGTGTCTGATTGAGCATGTACTTTATGTGTGCCTGCGTCGCATGGATGATTCGCGAGCAGGATATGTGTTTAATTATGGAACGGGCCGAACGCCTCGGTGATAATAGATACATCTATAGTTCGTGTCGCTCGACCCTCGGCAGTGCACAATTTACATTCTGTTAGAGCGGGCCGTCGACCTTGGCGTGATTTGCGCATGTTTATTTATTACTTGAAAATTTGTAAATGTGGAATTGGCCCTACATGGCTTTATATGAACTGATGAAATAATAAAGGATAAACCTTAGAAGCCCTTGATTTATTATTGGAGGTGTTTACCTGTTTTCTGGCTTCACAACTTGAACTTTTATATAAATCCATGATTTCCCCCGCACTTATAGAATATTGCTATTTGACCTCTAGTGAGTGTCGGAATTGGCCATCTCGTCTCTACCCCTTCGGGATTAGGCGGTATGCTCACTGAGTACACGTTGATTACGTATTCATACTACACTTCTGTGTATTTTTGTTGCACAGGTACTTGATGTATTAGCGGCCTACTGGGCGCAGAAACACGGACGATTCGGGGACTAGGTGAGTTGCAGTATGCAAGGCGGCCCGCAGCTCTTTAAAGTCCTTTCTAGTAACTGTATTTCTTTTCTGTCCATTGTATTCCGGACGGATGCTGTGTTGTATTTTATGTCTTTATCAGTAGTCGCTCATGCACTTGTGACACCGGGTTTCTGGGAGGGTTTACAACGGATTTGTTCTAATTATTATTATTTAAATTTGAATTTTAGTAGTGTATTCTTTTTATTTATAAAAATGGAAGGAAAAACCCTAGATTTTCAAAAGTATTAAAAGAGGAATAAATTGATGAGTTAGTTGGCTGGCCTGACAGAGGTGTCCGGCGCCACCTCGACCCTTAGTGGATTTTAGGTCGTGACAAATTCCCTATTGTTCACAACGTTCTTCTGTCTCTTCATGAACAGCAACAGTAGTATAATTACCTTCTGAACCAACCCCTTATGTACTACCAAATGAAAATGAACATAAATTGAAGTTGGGGATATCACTGGTGTCACACATAGGAGAACAAGAAATCTTCATTCTCTTAGGTTTTGGAAGAAGTTCCGAGGCATTAGATCAGATCTGCAAAATCAAGGAAAATATAAACATAAATAAAATTGATAGAGAACACACATTAGGCAAAAAAAACAGTTGTAATTGAATTGCAAAAAATAACTACCTGGTCTAAGTGTTGCGATGCAGATGGTGTTTGCATTCCAACAGATTCTTTATCTTCATGCAAAAAAAATAACACTGACTAAATTTTATAAAATAAAACCAACATACTTCACACATGTCTGTGAGTTAACATGTTTGAATATATGTATTTCTCCTTTTTGATATTGCTGCATAATCTCACCAAATTCTTTTTGAGCTGCCTCCAGTCTTTCTGAAAAATTATTGAAAAACACAAAAAAGAAAATAAAATATGTAAAATTTCAAACTGTAAAAAATATACTTCAATCAAATATAATAAACTCATGATCTATAGAATACCTTGACGTTTGTCTTCAGTTGTGGTTTCCCCAGGCTGAATGTCTTTCTCAATGTCAACATTTCCAGCATCATTCAATTTTGAACCAATGTCAAGGACCATTGCAGTATTCTCTGGAAGGTTTTTCTTAACTCTACCTTTATTCAATTGAGCATCATTAGAGAGTTTTTGAGTTGAACCACAACTAGTTTCAACTTCCACAGCATATTCATAAAAGATGGGGAATAGATCAACTAGTTTTTCTATATATAAAACATAGAAAAACTTTATACCTGTAGTGAAAATTTCACTACATAATATTATAAAAAAAACAGTTAAAACTTCAACTCTAAGAAGGCTGAAGTTAGCCAGTCACAAACAAAAACTTCGATAGTTACAAAAAAATAAACTTCAGCTCTAGAGCTGAAGTTCGACAGTTATAAAAAAAAATTTCAGCTTTAGATCTGAAGTTCGACAGTTATAGAAAAAAACTTCAGCTTTAAAGCTGAAGTTTGACAGTTATAGAAAAAAACTTCACCTCTAAAGATAAAGTTTTTACAAAACATTCACAAAAAAATATGTTGTAGGTTTTACAAAAAAACACAAACACATGAAACAAAACTTCAGCTCCTATCTAAGGTATAATTGAAATATTATAAACTTCACAATTTGTATCTGTAGTAACAATTTCCTGTGTATCACAAGCTTCAAGTTCTTTGAACATAGCTAGTGCTCCTGCATATCGATCGTCTTTCCCAAAACATTCATGAACATGTGCTTGATCTTCAGTGCCAACAACTTCATCATCTGCACCTTTCTCTCCACCTTTACTCTGTTTACAAACACTGGATTTTTCCTCTCCACCTTGTTGTTGAACATGTTCAACGCCTTCAACAGCCGCTTCATGAGCAGTATATTCTTCAGTATCAACAACTTCATTATCTGCACCTTGCATGCTTCCAATATTCTCGATTGATAAATGTGCTTCATCATTTACATCTCTGCTCAATCTATCTGCACTTGAACGTCGCTCTTCAAATTCTTCTTGACCATGTTTATCGCCTTCAAAAGCCGATGGAGTTTTGTAACAATCATTCATCCTGTAATATCCTCGATGCTACTCAAATCATTTGATTTGTTGACAATCGTAAACAACTGTTCAAACTTCTCATCAAAATATTCCTAGAAAAAAATCACTAACAATGATTAATTTGAATAACATCAGCACAAATAAAAAGACTTCTCTATAAATTAGCTTACCTTCACTTTTACAAAAACCGCATCCACAATAGCAGTTCGCTCCTCCTTTTTAAACTTATCAAAAACTTCATTCACGATTGTGCTTCTTTCTTTTTCTGCATGTCGTTAACCTCTAGAATGGATATAGAACAAAAATTCAGATATAGAAGAAAACTTCAGCTCAAAAACCAGGTTGTACTTTTACAAAAACAAACTCAAAAAACTTCAGATAAAAACTTACAGAGCATATTGTGTCAAGTAATTCATTGTCATCAAAGTCAAATGTAGATGAGGTAGAACGACTCTTTGTACGAGATGCTTCGCCAATAAAAGGAGTTGGATTCGGTTCTTTTGGTTGATTCTGACTACGTGGTGATTCACCAAGGACATGAGTTTGTTTCGGTTCCTTTGATCGACTCACAGTAGGTGGTGATTTACCAATGACAGGAGTTGGGATCGATTCTTTTGATCGACTCAGAGTATGTGGTGATTCACCAGTTGAAGGAACTGCATTAACTACATTTGAACGAATCCGGCTGCACGGTAATTTTCCAATTAAAGGCATTGAATTCAATTCCTCTTCTGTAGGAATTATATCTAATACCCTAAAGTCGCGATATCTCTGTTTAATACAAAAAAGTATATTATGAGGGAAAAAAAACTAATACATCAGCATATTAACACAAAGACAAAAAAAATAAAAGTAACTTACTTCTTGAGTTTTGAACATATAATAAAGTTCGAGAAATTTAGGCTCTCCCACGCATACATAACGTAACATCCTGGGGACCTGAGGGGTATCAAGGTAGTCATCATCTCTTATATACTTCTCCCGAACATCTGGGAAGCACTCATAGAACCAAACACATAACGGATATAGAAATCCACCAAGTTTATACTCAGTTGTATGGTGTTTGTTCTGCTTGTCCAATGCATGTTTCAGGCAATAAATGAGCTTCTCCTAAGCTACATTACCCCAAGGATATTCAGCACAAACCTTATCATCTTCAACAATAGATGCATACTCCTCCCACACACATAACTCAGTATTTTTCCCAAACAGAATAGACTCTACAATAAGAATTTCCATAAGCTTAACTACATCATCATCACTCTCGCATATGTGTACATGATTCACATCATTCTTTAGAATTTCATTGTGAGTCATAAAACTTCAAATATCCTTCAAAGTCACACCCTTGGACTTACCAAAATACTGCTTCAGAAGATTGCTCTCTCGATTAATAGGTCTTTCAACATTGTGTGCTATGATCCGCAAACCACACATAATGTGAAAGTCTTCAAGGGTGAAGGAGACATCATGCCCAAAAATCTTGAAACTAATGGAGTCTCGGTCATTCGTGAATATTCGAGAAAGACACAGACAATGCACCAACTTCATACTGCATTGGAAATCCTCCATAGCCATAATGTATCTAAATGTACCATTATTAAGTTTATGATGTTGAGTAGGAGTCAAGAAACTTGCAATTAACTTCTTCAAATCATGGTTTCCCTTCCAGTAACCCTTAGAGTTAAACCAAACTCCAAACTCATAATATCTTTGTCCTGGTTTTGTAGGTGGAGCAGAGGGGATATAAGGACCTTGGGGTATTACAGGTAGCTTAGGTGCTTTAGGGGCTTTGCCTTTTTTAGCTGCATTGGGATCTATAGGTGCTTTAGGAGCCATCTGTTCAAAAAAAGTAAAAGATACAAAAAATAACATCAGGACATTATCAAAAAAATCGGTTAAAAGTTCAATATATAGGAAGGCTGAAGTTCGACAGGTATAAAATAAAAACTTCAGCTATAAAGCTGAAGTTCGATAGGTATAAATAAAAACTTCAGCTACAAAGCTGAAGTTCGACAGTTATAAAACAAAAACTTCAGCTATAGAGCTGAAGTTCGACAGGTATAAAACAAAAACTTCAGCTCTAGAGATGGACTTCACCAGTAACAAACACAAAAACTTCAGCTTCTAAAGCTGGACTTCACCAGTAACAAACACAAAAACTTCAGCTCCTAAAGCTGGACTTCACAAGTTACAAACACAAAAACTTCAGCTCCTAAAGCAGAACTTCACCAGTTACAAGCACAAAACATTCAGCAAAGAAATATGCTGTAATTTTTACAAAAAACAAAACACAAATTCAAATCCAAAAATAATGCCAAAACATGAAAAAAAAAAGGCGAAATACATAAACCGCCCCTTCAAATTGTCCCCAACGATCATCCAGACACCTCAATTGACCCTTTTATCATTTAAACACTTCAAGTGGCTATTACCTGTATCAAGTAGACACCTGAGTACAACAGACAAGTTGCATGAGTTACACTTGCCAATGACGTGTCAAATGAACCAATTAAACAATGACACGTGTAATTTTTAATTAAAAAATTATATTTATTATTAAAAAAGAAATACATTAAAGAAAAGAAAAAAAAATCCTTTTTTAAATTTTAATCACACCAGCACCTTTCCCCACGCCAAACTTATTCTTCTTCTTCTTCTTCCTCCTTCCGCCCCATCTCCTCTCACCTCCTATCTCTCTCTCATCCCTAATTTAATAGAGCCAATGCCATTGTAGGACACAGATTATTCCAATAATTAACGATTTATATATGTAATAGAGCAACAGCCACAAAGAAAAGAAAAGGGGTTGTCAAATCCAACTTAGATTTTTGTTTTGCCTCACTTCTTCTCTTTTCTCCTCTGTTATTAGGGATAACCAGCAACCTAAAAATTCAAAGGCTAAAAGAGTGGCACCAAATCAAATTAGTCTTGAAGCTTATCATCCATGGATGAACCTTGATGGTCGATGGCTGAAATCGACGGCTGAAATCGGCGGCTGGACCATTAGAGATTATCCATGGCTGAACTCGATGCGATCTTCTATTTTTTTTAATAATTTTTTTTGCGGCCATGTTTAAATATAGGTCGCGAATTTATGGTGGAAGGTGGTAGTTTAAGGTGGTGGAGATAATGATGTTGGGGTGAGGAAGGTTTATATGAAATTTGGGTGAAAAATACTGGTTTGATTGTTCAAAGGTGTGGACAAAAATGATAATGTGGTGTGGGACCCATGTAGAAAATTTTACTTAATTATAAAATAAGAGAAAATAATCTGATAAAAACCTCACGCGCTAAATGGTAGCTAAAATGCACGTAACTTGCCAAGTCATTATGAGGTGTTTACTTGATACAGTTAATAGCCACTTGAAGTGTTTAAATGATAAAGGGCCAATTGAGGTGTCTGGATGATCGTTGAGGACAACTTGAAGGGGCGGTTTATGTATTTCGCCAAAAAAAAACTTCAGCTCACATCTAAGATATCATTGAACTATAGTATCATCTGTTTAACTTTCAAAAAATTTCAAAATTTGAACGTCTAATCACAGAAGAAAAAATTTCAAAAAATTTTCATTAACAACATAAACACTCGTTCAAAAAACCTAAAAAAAACATGACTATCAAACTAAACCCTAAGAAAATATTTTATCATAAATACATGACTATCAAAACCAAAATCAGAAATTAAATCGTAAAATAAAACCCAGAAAGTTAATACAATGTACCTATGATTAAATCGTAATGTGGGAACGACGACGACTAGCAGTTGAAAACTTAAAAACAACGACCAAAACCGTTTGATTTCAGAGAAGAACTTCAAAAGATGCGAATAACGGGAGAGAGACAGAGAAAGTAGAGGACTAGCGAATACTTGGAGAGAAAATAGTATTTTTAATAAGGAAGGGCAAAATGGTCTTTTCAAATGGCTTTTAACAAAAAACGAATACGAGTGCAAATAGAAACACAAAGCGGCTACAGGTTAAAAAGGGGCGTCCGTGCAATTTTTACACGTTAATCAAAGATTTTGGAAGTGGCAACTAGTGCACTAAATTAGGCTGATAGAATGTTTTGTGATCCAAGTAAAATTGACGCCAGGCCCAGTTACGCTTTTACACAAATTGTTGACACTTCTAACAAATGAACCTTCACTAACAAATGAATTTGCATAAAGCTAATTAAATGGCGATCCAGACTTGGACTAAAGAATATACTGATCCCAAATTTCATAAGTAACAAATGCATATTTTTCTTCTTGTCAAAAGCTTATAAGTTATTTATCCACTTATTAGTTATGGGTTACCATGAGAAATAATTAGTCAAACTTACATGCAACAATTGAAAATTTGAACATAAAAACAAAACTCCGCACCAAAATCTCCTACTCCACACACTTGTCTTTCTTCAAATATTGCGCCAAGCTCAATTTCACTTAAACAGATTTTTTGACGAGCAATTGATTCACTTAAGATCTTTTTTGATGAGCAATTGGCCAATAGATATATCAGCACTGTGAGCCACATTTTCAAAAACTCTACGTGGCAGAATGTAAGCCACTGTATATCATGCAAAATTGAAGCCCCATACGATGAAACAAAAAACGAAAAACACAAGCACCAAATCAAGAATCTATCCCCATTATCCGAATCCAATCTTAGCCCTCAATCCTTTTTCATCAACGGCATTCAATGCCTTAATATCCCCAACCATATCCATCAAAATCATACAAAAAATTTCATAAAAACTCACACTTTCAACACACTCACTGTCCACACACTAAACCATGGCTTCCATTGCTCTCAAAACTTTCACCGGCCTCCGTCAATCCTCGCCGGAAAACAATTCCATATCTCTCTCTAAATCCCTCCCCTTAACCCAAACCCACCGTAGGCTCCGAATCAATGCTTCCAAATCCAGCCCAAGAGTCAACGGTCGCAACCTTCGTGTTGCGGTAGTTGGTGGTGGTCCTGCTGGTGGCGCCGCCGCTGAAACACTCGCCAAGGGCGGAATTGAAGCCTTCTTAATTGAACGCAAAATGGACAACTGCAAACCATGCGGTGGGGCCATCCCTCTTTGCATGGTGGGAGAATTTGATCTCCCTTTGGATATCATTGACCGGAAAGTTACAAAGATGAAGATGATTTCCCCCTCCAACGTTGCTGTCGATATCGGACAGACCTTAAAGCCTCACGAGTACATTGGTATGGTGCGCCGCGAAGTACTCGATGCTTACCTCCGTGACCGTGCTGCTGAAGCCGGAGCCTCTGTTCTCAACGGCTTGTTCCTCAAAATGGACATGCCCAAAGCCCCAAACGCACCTTACGTCCTTCACTACACAGCTTACGACTCCAAAACTAACGGCGCTGGAGAGAAGCGCACCCTGGAAGTCGACGCCGTTATCGGCGCTGACGGCGCAAATTCCCGGGTCGCGAAATCCATCAACGCCGGTGACTACGAGTACGCTATTGCTTTCCAAGAAAGGATTAGAATTTCAGATGATAAGATGAAGTATTACGAGAATTTAGCTGAAATGTACGTGGGTGATGACGTGTCCCCTGATTTTTACGGGTGGGTTTTCCCCAAATGTGACCACGTCGCCGTTGGCACTGGCACCGTCACTCACAAAGCTGACATTAAGAAATTCCAGCTAGCTACAAGACTGAGAGCCGATTCCAAAATCACTGGCGGAAAAATTATCCGGGTCGAGGCCCACCCGATTCCAGAACACCCAAGACCCAGAAGATTACAAGACAGAGTTGCATTGGTTGGTGATGCAGCAGGGTACGTGACAAAATGTTCAGGCGAAGGGATTTACTTCGCGGCGAAGAGCGGACGTATGTGTGCTGAAGCAATTGTTGAAGGGTCAGAAATGGGGAAAAGAATGGTGGACGAGAGTGATTTGAGGAAGTACTTAGAGAAATGGGACAAGACTTATTGGCCAACGTACAAGGTGCTTGATATATTGCAGAAGGTATTTTACAGGTCAAATCCGGCGAGGGAAGCATTTGTTGAAATGTGCGCAGATGAGTATGTGCAGAAGATGACATTTGACAGCTATTTGTACAAGAAAGTGGCACCAGGAAACCCCATTGAAGACTTGAAGCTTGCTGTGAATACCATTGGAAGTTTGGTTAGGGCTAATGCACTAAGAAGGGAAATGGACAAACTCAGTGTATAAGAGGATTAATAGCATTAATATTTTCTTGTAATCGAAGAGTTTATTTCTCAAATTACTCTGTAAACACCTTTCATCCTGCCTATAATCGGATTTATGTAACTTCATGTTGATCATTATCGAAGTTGGTTTAATTTTTGAATTAAGATTTATATATTATACTTCCTCCGTCTCGTTCATATTATTTTACGCAGTTTGACTTGGCACATAGTTTGAAGCGATCTTAAAAGCTTAGGGGTAAAAGGTTTGTTAAAAACTTCGGCAAACATGGTAGAATTAAATTAAATATTTACATATTAAAAATATAAAAATCTTGGGGAAGGTTAAAAATCACATGTCTACAGTTATACATGTTAAACCTTTTAGTTCATTTAGTCTGTTAATTAGGTTAGTTTTGATTTGTTAACTTCGTTAATTCCAGTTCATTAATTGGATTTTTGAATTTGTTCAAATTGCTTATGGTTTTTGTTTTTCTTCAGTTAAATTTGATTATGATTGTATCTGGGCTGGGATTCATGCCTTAGTTTCAGACTCATGGTTTGGGTTGGGTTTTGAGTTAATTCAACCCAGTGTCAATTTGACCCATACCTATTCGGGCTATCTAGTTAATTAACATGGGTTTAAGGGTAGTCTGGGTAGTTTAGGTAAGGGAATCTTATTGTAACAGATTAAGAAACTTCTAGGAAGCTAGGAGTAAGGGCTAATGTGAACTTCTGAGTATTAAAATAGGGATATCTAAGCTATAATGAAAATTCAAAAAGGGCTTAATTGAAAAACTAAGACTTAGTTGCTGCCCTACTTCCTTGCCTATAAATGCACCTCTTCCTTCCATTTCAAGTAAGATTTTAGAAGATAAAATTTTGAGAAAACAAAACGGCTGAATAGTTCTGAAAAATACACTAATTTCCAACCTTTTTCGTTGATAAAACTGATCAAATTCTGTATTAGCTGGAGGTTTTTGATTTTTTTTCCTTAGTTAAAATCCTTGAAAGTTTCACATTCTGCAATCTTTGGTCAAAAAATGGTTTGATTTTGGGTCTTGAAGAGTTGGTTCTGAAGTTTTGGTTTAATAGAGGTTATTGTTTCATTGGCTGAGTCTAATTGGTTTGTGTTTGGTTTCCTACTTCCTGGGTAATGACTGCTAGTTGTTGTTTCTTATTGCTACCTCACTTCTTTCTTCCCTTTTCCATTTCCAAGTACTTGCTCGTGAATCCTATATCATGTGAAGATTGGTTGAAGTATGAAATGAAATTGGGAGTTCAAACACAACTTCAATTTGCTATGTTCAGTAGCTTAGCTTTATTTTTTATTTACTGAGTTTGCCTGATGCATTATATTCTACCGGATAATGTCAATATCATTCTGAAAGCTGTATTGGTTTTCATCTTATAGGAGATCAGTTTTCTAGCAAGTATCCTGTAGTTAGATATTGAATATTTGAAAGTATTCTGAAGAAATTGGTGCATAGCTTATTTGGTCGCATATGTAGAGATCATGCTATATGGTATGAATGATGTATGTATCCTCTTACTAAGCAGTGCATTGGATTGTTACAACATGTTTCCCTTGTAGTTCAGTGGTGTCACATTCATGTAATGAGTGACTGGATTCTTTTTAAGTAGTAACCAATATGAGTCGTGCTGGAAAAAAAAAGGAAAAATGGTCCAAGTTAGTTAAAAGACAAGCTGTGCATTGATTTATTTGAGTTGTAGAAACATGTTAGTTTTAATTCGATGCTAAGACTTGTATCTATTGGATAGACCCATAAGGTTTTATTTGACATTATGCATAGAAATACACTCAAATTGTACTGGGAATTTCACGTAACTGCCCTTATAGAGTTAATTGAAGCACAATTGTCAAAGGATGGTTTGTTATCACAGGCCTTGTTAGGCTCGCATTTCTGATTTGGTATACCCCTTACATGCCTGGGGACTCGAACGCGAGTCTTTTTCTTCTTCAGACTTTAGTGTTAAATTTAGGCCTTTCTTTGGGCCTTGGGTCAAGAAACTACATGAAATAGATTTGCAGGCCTCCATTGCATTAGGCCTGCCTGCTTCAAACTTCTTCCGCATGGTTGAAATGGCACGAGCCAGTTAATAACGGATTTGTTGCTTTCTGTTTAAGTTTCTTTTACGCAAAGTTTTCTTGCTTAGTTCACATGAACACTAGAATTAAAAAGGGGCTAGAAGCACTAGAATTAAATTAGTTTCGGGGTGTGCCATGTTAGTAAAGATAGTCTATGGCCCTCATGGTTTTAAAAATAAGGAATTTTAGACAATTTGTTGAGGTGTGCCATACTTAGGAAATATAGTTATGGCCCTTAAGAGTTTGATTCTGAATTTTCTTTAAAAATTGGATTTGAGGTGCGCCGTGCCGAATAAAACCTTAAATTGCATGGCCCTCGCTTAATTAATCTTGTTTATCCTTAAAAATCGAGGCGTGCCATTTACAAATTTTCATGGCCCTCGCAAAGTTGCAAACGCGTAGCTACTTTAGGCGCGTTACTTTGATAATTTACCTTCCTAAACTCGGGTGCGCATTTATGTGACACAAATCCAAATCTCAACAATGTTAGATAAAATGTGTTGCGGACTACGGGTGCATTTATGTGATATGGTTCAAGACATATTTTAAATGGCGTTGCAATCTTCCTTAAAAATGAATAAAAGCGGTTATCAAATTAAAATTGCACAATAGGCTAAACAAGTTTAAAATCAGATAATTAGGCCAATAATCACAGTTGAGCGACCGTGCTAAAACCACGGAACTCGGGAATGCCTAACACCTTCTCCCAGGTTAACAGAATTTCTTACTCGGATTTCTAGTTCGCGGACTGTAAAACAGAGTCAATCTTTTCCTCGATTTGGGATTTAACTGGTGAGTTGGGATACCATAAATTATCCCAAGTGGCGATTCTGAATTCTTTAAATAAATAAATCTCATTTCGATTGTCCTTTAAATTAGAAAAAACTCCTCTTATACCCTTCCGAAGGTGTAGAAAAAAGGAGGTGTGACAATGATAATGGGTAAATCCTAGTCAAATATAATAAATCCTAGATCTGCAGCTGGTAAATATGAATAACGTAAAATTGCACTTAGAGCTATTTAATGAAAAGTGGATACTTAATGATATTGTTATGAATGTAGGAGGGAATAACTATAGGAAATAAATATGTTAAATAGCAATAGATATAAATAGAGAGAATGATTCACTCAAATATTCAATGAGGTGGATGATTCTCCCTCTAACAATGATGTAAGACAAACGAACGTGGGAATATAGAAAGCTTTCTCGGATCTGATGTGAGAAAGCTTAGAACCAACAACCAATCGAATCTTTATGTAAAGACTATGTTTGTAATTTTCCTGAGAGTCAACTTTTCAAGAGAGAGCATATCATATATAATATTACATGCCGCTTTCTTCTCTCTCTATTCCTACTTATATAGAACATATGTCTCACCTAACTGAAAGTACAAATGCAGAGAATATTCTATAGAATATTCATCTAAAATATCTTATTACTAAACTAGCCGTTTGAGCCAATTTGGGTGCTCGACCTCGACCCTAGCTGCTCAGCTCGCCAATATGTTACTTCTTAAGCATGACCTCGTCCTAATCAACTCTTAGTTATCCTCTCTTAGATAAGATTCCTTTAATCAGATTTTGACCCATACAACATGTATATGCATCAAAGATCTTTGCATTAATACCCGTTGCAGGCGAGTTACTATTGATTGTACGTGGACCTTGATAGTGCATTGCGTGTTTCTTCTTTGGGAATGATAGGGTCTTCCATTCACCTTCTTCTAACCCTTGTGTACTGGAAATTGAGCTTGACCCTTCGCAATTTATCATAGGAGGTTGTGGACTTGAGTAAGAACAATTTTTGGATATTGTGATAATGTTTGATATGTTGTATTAAAAAGATTATAAAGTCGAAAATTTTCGATATATAATAATTTAATAATTAGCCATTTTGATTCTGAGTGCTTCTTTACTGTAGTTTTTATAATAAATCTTAAACGATCCTTTGATTTGATTTTCTGTTATAATAATGGATCATGTTATATGTGTATGAAAATGGAATGGGTCTGGAGTATGGCTCTTTGGCAACTGAAAGAGCCATGCCTTAGGGGTGAATGAGCACTTTAATAAGCAAAGGTGTTTTACGTCTCTTCTAATATAATATTGAAAAGAACTGTAAGTTATGATCTTTTATTTATACTATTTATCAAGGTTTTATATATCATTCTAAAACAAAAGTATTCACATATATGAATGACGTTGTTTAATTTATACATTGTAATTGTATTATTTTATACTACCTTTTATTTCGCATAAAATAATATATAAAATGTCACATAACTTGTGCAAATATTATTTTTTATGAGCAAAATCAAAATAGCAACCAAATAATGTAAAGAATTATGCTAAATTTTATAAAATGATTAATTTTTCTAACTAGCAACCAAACAATGTATAAAACTACTAATTGTTCCTACGAGCCAACCTCTAATTTTTATTTACAGATTTTATTAATTTGTTTTAATTACTCTTATGTAAAGTTATAGGAGTATATAATTAAAATTATATTTGTAATGAGAAAAAAAAATTATGTCAAATTTTTGAACGTCGTAAAATAGAAAGAAAAAAGGGGTATTAATTGGACGGACGAAATGTAGCGGAATCAAGAATAATGACAAAGGCAGATTCCATTTCAGTTTAGCGTACACCGTTGAATTTTGATGCAGCGTCATCAGTCGATTTGATCGAGGGGGACCATTTGACGGAGAGCCATACGAAAAGTACATTTGCAAGTTGTACACACCTACTTAGCGTGTCTCTACATGATATTAATAAAACCTACCCCTTTTAGTCATCTCTTTTAAATCTTTTTCAGGCGAAAGTTCTAATATTTCTCTCCTCTCCTTTTCCTAATTTCTTCCGACCCCTCCATTTCCCTTACCAACTCCACCGTATTTTTCTATAAGGTAATTCGGTCTCTGCCTTTTAGATTTACGTCTTCAATTTCGTCAATTTTGTATTACTTTTAGCCGAATTTCAGATTTTGTCTCTCATTTTTATGGATCTGGAGTTTTATCTGGAAGCCCTTCGTTGATTTATATCCTAGTTCAGGTTTGGATCAGTTGGTGGATTTTGGAGTTATATACAATGCAGTAGCTGTGATGTTAAACAACGTTATTAATTTTTATTGTTGTTTTTGTATGTTGCGAATGTAGATCTGCTAAACCTTGCTATTTTTTATATTTTTTTTTTATGGATATGAGTTTGAAATAAAACTAGGAGTTTCGTCTCAATTATAAAGAAATAGTAGAAGCTAATTGACTATTCCATCTCTTCCGGTTTGCGTCTAAATAATTTTGCCAATCGCTACGATGAAACGATAATTATGTGAACGTGCATGTTGAAGTTGATGCTTGATATAAACTTCTGAAGTGATAGCTAAGGGAGTGATAGTGCCTTTTTTTTCTTCCCGTGTTCTACTGTGATATTCTGGTCATATACAATTCGGTACTTAATCAGCTCTATTTAATGAATTTTACATGTCTATGCGGATAGTTATGCATTTTGATTAGCTCATTGACTGTTACCATCTTTCGCCATCACACAGAAACAGAGTCAAAGAAGGATCTGATCTACTTAGTAGTTATAGGTACCTGATGCATGTATTAGATTCTAGAAATACACTCTTAGGTTTGAGCCTAACTTTTTTTAATTTCTTTTATCCCGAATTTTGTCTATATTTGCACTATTCAACAGTCAGTTTCACTAATTTTCTTACATTTGAGGATTCAGACGTGGATAAAATCCTTCATTGAAAATAATATATTTACTGTAGAAAGGAAAATATTTTGGTTTTAAATCATCTTTATGTGCCTGATTGTGCTGGAATACCCTGCATCAGTATACTATTTTGGCCTTCCTACCCTTGCAATCAGGGTCCAATATTTCTCCAGCATTTATTTCTATGTCGCTTCTTCGGACTCCGTGTTTGCTTAGGAATAGAGCAGAGCCTGTGTGTACGACATAGATACCTTTGTCATCTTGTATGAGCTACCTGACTCTTCTGTTCTCTGTTAACATTTCTTTTTAATCCAATTATGGATATAAGTTATTAAAGTTGAAAATGTTTCTTTGATTTTTAGTGTCTTAAGATCTTACTAGTGGTGTGAACCACATCCCGGAGTCTATATTTCTTTCCGGATGAAATTGTTGCTATTTGGCTTCGTTTTGCTAGTTATTTTTTGTGGAAGAGTTTGTTGTGGCAAGTGCTGCGGTAGAATAATTGGCTTGATTTTTCTGATTAGTTGAGCTGACAAGCAAAAGTGTGTTGTCCATTCGAAACTGGTCCCATGTGCTTTCCTATAGCTGCTGATGCAGTCTTTTTTTTTTTGGCTAGCACTAAAGGTTTCCTATAGCTACTTTTACTGTTAAGGTTTTTTTATTGGGTTTTGAGAACCAATTTTACCTTTTGTCAGCACCATAGCAGTGCAGATCAGGATTTATCTATCTAATCTCCATAGTAATATCAGCCCCCTTGTTTTTGACACAGTTGGTATGCCTTCTAGTTTCTTCAGCTCGTAACTCAGTTTCAGGTCAGTGATGTCAAAGGCGCATGTAAGCCCTGAAGCGAGGCGAAAAGCATGTGGAGCGCTTCACCTCGCTTAATGGACCATAGAGCCTTTTTCCACTTTTTGTCTTTGATAACACTGTTTCAGATGTATGTCGTGGATTTTCAGTTTTTGGATGTGTCTATAATATGTCAACTTTTTCAAGACAATACTCAACCCGTTAAATCTATCCTCTTGGTTTTGGAACAGTTTGGCCTACTTTCTACTTTCTGGTTTATTCACTTGATTCCTCTGTTTCAAATTCAGTGTTTGAGGTTTCCAGATTTTGGCTGTATCTATGCAATACCATTCTTTTCAAAACAGATACTCTCCCCATTCATCTTTGAACCTGCTTTCACATGTTGCAGTCCGATCATTTAGCATATAGCATGTCAACAATTGTTCATCCAATCAATATTCGGATAACATAATTTCTGAACCGCGTTGTTAACTGTGCTGTTGGTTATACGCACCAACCCTCATTTTAAACAAGCTGAATGGTGACCTACGGTCCCTTGATCTGAAAAAATGCATCTCCAAGCTCATTCGTTTACCTATATATGCTCAAACTTTCTGTCCCTTTTCTTTTCTACGGTGCAAAAAATGTTTACTTGTTTTAGGTTCATGTGACAATCAAGTGACAAGCTATACCTATCATTTTGGAGGGGAAAACATCAATTTATCATTTTTATTAAGAATTTAAGAATTTTCTCCTTAAAATATTTACTATCATAATCCTGTATAGTGCACCTTACTAAAAAGATCCTCTGTAGTGCATTATATTTTTCTAAAAAGTGCTAATATATAACTATAGTACTAAATCTAGAGCAGGAAAGTGAACTTTACCTGTCGAATTCTTGTATTCTTTTGGAAATGATATTAATATGACGTGTTAGGAGAACTATGGTAAAATGGTTCTCAAGGTTAACACAGCTAACAAACAGTAATTGTTGTGGTCCTTATTTTGGAAACTAGAAGGAAGACCACTCAAGTGATAAGGCTAGAGGGAGACATTTATAGCATGGATTGCTGGAAGGAAGAGAAGCCTATTTCATTTAACTTGCTATGCACCTTTTAGATGCTAAGTTTGTCTATTATGAAAACTGAATGAAGGACCCAGTAGCATGTACATAGTACTGGTTCATTTATATTCCAGCTTATGCAATGTCTCATGTTTTATATATCAGACGGGGAATATTTCTCTGATGCATCAGATGTGGTATGTAACGTACTAAAGTTCTTGATGGAAAATTAATATCATGTTTCTGCGTTGCAGGGTGCGAAATGGCAGCAACATCAGCAACTACTTTCTCAGTTGGCTCAGCCACATCTCTGGGCTGCAAAGGAAGCTCAGTATCGCAATCAAAAGCCTTTGGTGTAAAATTCAACTCCAAAAACAACCTTAGAAGTTTCAGCGGTTTGAAGGCTGCCACAACTGTAAGCTGTGAATCAGAATCGTCCTTTTTAGGGAAAGAAAGTGTTGCCGTCCTTAAACAATCTATTACTCCAAAGGCTCAAAAAGAAAACAAGGGATATGGGAACTGTGTTCAGCCTCAAGCATCTTACAAAGTGGCTGTTCTTGGAGCCAGCGGCGGTATAGGCCAGCCCCTGTCTCTTCTGGTCAAGATGTCACCGTTAGTTTCAGAGCTGAACCTTTATGATATAGCTAATGTTAAAGGAGTTGCGGCTGATCTCAGTCACTGCAACACTCCCTCCAAGGTTTCAGATTTCACTGGAGCTTCTGAATTGGCGAACTGTTTGAAAGGTGTAAATGTGGTGGTCATACCTGCTGGTGTTCCAAGAAAGCCAGGTATGACACGTGATGACCTGTTCAACATTAATGCAAACATAGTGAAGACATTGGTTGAGGCTGTTGCTGATAATTGCCCTGATGCATTTGTCCACATCATTAGCAATCCAGTCAACTCCACAGTGCCAATTGCAGCAGAGGTGTTGAAGCGAAAGGGTGTTTATGATCCTAAAAAACTTTTTGGTGTTACCACCCTAGATGTAGTCAGGGCAAACACATTTATCGCTCAGAAGAAAAATTTGAGGCTTATTGACGTAGATGTCCCAGTTGTGGGTGGCCATGCCGGTATCACCATTTTGCCTTTGCTATCAAAGACAAAACCATCAACTACTTTCACTGACGAAGAAGTACAGGAGCTAACTGTGAGGATTCAAAATGCTGGCACAGAAGTTGTGGAGGCAAAGGCTGGTGCAGGGTCTGCTACACTGTCCATGGCGTACGCAGCAGCAAGATTTGTTGAGTCCTCCCTCCGCGCACTTGATGGAGATAGTGATGTGTATGAGTGTGCTTTTGTCCAGTCTGACCTAACAGAGCTTCCATTCTTTGCTTCAAGGGTTAAACTTGGAAAGAACGGGGTTGAGGCTTTGATTCCATCTGACCTTCAAGGTTTGACTGAGTATGAACAGAAAGCTCTGGATGCTTTAAAGCCAGAACTGAAAGCTAGCATCGAGAAGGGTATAGGTTTCGTTCAGAAGGAACCTGTAGCTGCTTAGAATATATTACAGGCTGAAGAAATGATGACAGGAATAAAGTAATTTAGCGGAATTCATGTATGAGCAATTCCAGTTTTGCAGGTGAGCTGAAAAGTGCTTCTGTGACCGAGAAAATAACAGTAATATTGTAAAATTGTTTCCTCTGCGGTATGTAACTCTAAATGACGTTGAGGCACTCTTGTCATGTTCTTTCTTTCTTGTTAAATCAAGTCTTTAATTTCTCTATAATCTGAGCGAGTCGTTGGGCTGGTTGTGTGATGAAATGCGGGAATTCTAAATTTATTTATGCTAAAAGTTTAGGGAAACCGTTATTCACTTGCTTCCACAAATTTTAGCTTCTTACGGTAAATCTTATCACCGAGCACTTTCTCAATGTTTGTACTTGTAGTGGTTGTTTGGTACAAGGGACAAGGACAATAATTTCGTGATAGATTTTGAGATTGTGTTTATCCTATGTTTGGTTATACGTATTAGCTAATTTTGCGATAAATTTGGTGAGATTAGCTATCCATATGGATGGTGGGACAAGTAATCCCACTATTGTACCAAATGACCCGTAGAGTTTTTTTTTTCTTTTGCGGAAAATGTAATTGTTTGGCAGTGAGGAGTATTTGATTGATTGAGTTTAGTTCTTCAAGATAATCATGTTGTAAGATATTTAACAAAATAAATTTCGCTAAATAGAAAGCAAATTCTCTCAAAACCTCAAAAACAAATACCCCCAACATAAGCAATAATTAGATGAAGAGAAAGGGGATGAGGATGATCCTAAATTTCAAGTGAATGGCAGGTTCACATGGATGCACATCCTCCACCCTTGAGCTCCGGATGCATAATATTTTTACGACAACAAATCCAATGTAATCTTACAAGTGAGGTCAAGACTCAGGATACATAATATTCTTGAGTTCTGTCATATCCGGACAGACATTCACTTTTCGTTTCTTAGGTTTCACCTTCATCAAGAACCATTTGATCGATAGTTTTGACTTTGAGATTCAATCATAAATTACTTTGCGTGGGTTCTATGTGACACTCCTCCTTCACTCCCCACCCCTTAAAGTATGTTTTAACTCAAATATTTGACAGGGAGTCTGGGATCAAAGATTACTTACAGCTTGTTTGGATGGTTTTACGTATTGTATTTAATTGTTTTGTTATCCCAAAACAATATTTGTTTTGATTGTTTATTTAAAATTGGTTGTATCGTATTGTTAAATCCATTGTTCCGGAACAACCAAAAGCCCCATTTTATGAAACAACCGATTTGGTGTGGTGGAATCATTTCCTATTTTCTTTTCCAATTGTGCCCTTACTTATTACTCTATAATTCTATTTTTTTATTTTATTTTAACTCCAAATCTCCAACCTATTGACCTACTTTATCTTCTTTTATCTTTTTAGAGTTGGTTTGCCCCGTTCTTATTGTTTAATTATTTGTTAAATCTTTTGTCTCTTTCCGTCGTTATAATTAATTTTTTTGTTGCTAATATTTGTTAACCTTTTTTTCCAGGTTTTTGCTCTTGTTTTCAAGCTACATAATTAATCATAAATTAGTAGAAAGAGGTTGTCTTAAGTTATCTTTATGCGTAGTTCTTGATAAATTTTATTTAAAACAATTGGGGATATTTTAGTAAACTTATCAGTTACAGTACAGTACGATACAGTTAAACCAAACAACAAAATGTTATTTAACAACAACAAACGATACAATCTATTCAAACATTGTATCCATAAAACGATACAATACAATACATTATAAAACGATGGATAACAATGATCCAAACATAGTGTTACACTCTTCCATCTTCTTCTATTATGATTTTCACTTTTGAAATTGTCAGAAAAACTATTGTGGGATTTCGACTCTCTTCACTTTTCTGCTCTGATTTTCTTGACTAGTGAAATTATAAATAAATAAATTGCGGGGCAAAAGTAATGCTCTCAGCCAGTAAAGGTGGGTATGCTGCTGCTTCTTTTAGGAAAAAAGAAATTGTCATCCGTTTAAAGGAGTAATGGATTTCAGCTTTTCAACATAAGCTACTACTTCTAGAAATACAAGGGAACTCCAGTGTCAATAAGAATAAAGACGTAAGATTTGGCGCGGTGTGGTTGCCTTTGTGGGATTTTGGTTACATAATTTCTTAAGTGAAAATCATTCATTTGATTGCAGTCACTTTCTTCCTTTAGGCAAATTCACCAATTCCAACCCCC